>BQNB010058554.1:0-37718 GCA_026074375.1 Tanacetum coccineum | reverse complement strand
GCACATACACACGATCTAATCATCCCATAAGCTCTGATACCAATTGTGGTATATCATATATCATAACACGGAGTCGATTTTTGGATTTGACTAGTTTCTAGAGAGAGAAACACTTGAGAGAGTTTTCTAGAGAGAGAAATTGTGTTTCTATGAAAAGAAAAGAAATGACTAGCTTGCCTCTTCTAAAGTTGGAAGAGGCTTATATAGTACTTACAATATACCGGGTATTCGTACCCGACTTAAAACCGAAAAACGTACTATTAACTATTAAACTACGAGCTATAATAAACAGTAAAATACACGGGATGACCGAGTCTTTTTCTAATATCTAACAATAAAAAAATGTAAATATAAAAATTCAAATCTGGGTTTTTCCCTAAAATGGAAGCTTCCACACCAGATTTAATCTTCCCCACTAAAAGACAAAAATGGGAGCGTCAGTCTACTAGCGGCCCCCTGATAGTCTGGGCGGCTCCCAAATATATCTAGGACCGCCGGGACCACCTGCAGTAGCCGTTGAGTTTTCCAGGCTATAAATACTACACTATTCCCACCTGAAAAACACACCTCTTTGCATCAATTTTTCAGTTATCTTTCTCTCTCTAAACCTTCTTTCTCTCATTAAATATCTTGATTACTAACATTGTTTAATATTGTTTCAAGTGATCTAATCTCTTCTTTCTCATTCCTCTATCAAGTGCAAGATAAGAACATTCGTATTCACCAATAAACGAGTTGTTGTAGTCTAGTGATTTCTCTTTCTTTCTTCTAAGAACCAAATCTCTATCTTGATCATCTTGTATGTAAATCGAATAGTGTAGATCTTGTAATTGTGTATTACTTGTTAAGTGGTAGATTGGTTCTAGCTAAGATTAGGACTCGACATTTAGCTTAGTGTCGGAAAACAACGTAAGCGAAGTGTAAACGGTTTTCTCCACCTAAAGGGAGCTTGTTGACATATTGAAATCTTAAGTAGGATACTCGGGGAGTGGAGTAGGGCGAAGAGGAGCTTTGTAGCTGAACCACTATAAATCTTGGTGTCTTGGTTTGATTGTTCCTTCCCTCATCTCTTTATATTGTTATGATTATTACTTATTGTTTGTTTAGAAGTAAAATTTTAGAAGTAAAATTTTACTCAAATCTGACAATTTTAGAAGTAAAATTTTAAAACGCTAATTAACCGATAAACTATTCAACCCCTCCCCCTTTCTAGTTTCCACACATGAAATTCGGTTGGATGCTTTTCATAGTTAAAATGCTTATTTTTGATTAATTTGTGTTTAAAAGGCTTATTTGATGAATTGAACTAGCTTAATTGTGATTGGATTGCTTATCTTTTTGATTGAATAAGTTGGGTTGAAATTCGGTTGGATATTTAGTCGATTCGTTTACAACTGAATATGGTAAATTCGATTAAGGTTGACTATTTGACCAAACCAAATTCATGACCAGGATTGACTGTTTGACCAAGGTTGACTATTTGACTAATCAATTTCATTTCGATTAGTTAATGGGCTTTTAAGTCATTTGGGTTAGTTATAAGTTTTGGGCTTAATTGCTAATTGGGCTTAAGTGCTAAATGGGCTTAGATATTAACAGGCTTAACTGATAATGGGCTTTGATGCATTTTGGGTTTAGATATTAATGGGCTTAAATGTTAATGGGCTTAATTCCTTAAATGATTGTGAAATGATAAATATAGTTAAAGTTTTGTATTTTTATATTGAATGTTGTTTTGTTAGCAATCTAAGTTGCATCCGGTCTTAACCGTTTTGTTAGCAGCTTAGTGACCATCAGGTTTCTATATAAGAATACGTCAGTCTTTGCTATTTTTTCATTAACTATGCTTAAATGATTGATCATGATTGGATGAGTTGAAAATTTGTGCAAAATACAAGGCAAGTGTTCGTATGTCTGTGATCGTTTCAGAATCTCATGTTTCATAAATAAAATCACAAAGTATTTCATAAGTTCAAAAACAAAGAGGAATGTTTTTCGGGATGATTTGTATAGTTTAAGAAAAAAAAAATCTATATCGAAGAGCGTTTTGTTAGCGATCTAAGTTGCATCCGGTCTAAGGTACTTAAAACGTTTTGTTAGCATCGCTCGGGTTGCATCCCATTATGCAAATTGCTTAGTCGTTGTTTGACTTCAAGGATCACGGGAAAATATCATCCTTCTTTGGCTATATTGCAGATTTTCTAAGCAATCATCAACAACGGCCTTGTGGATCATGCTACACTCATATGAGATGGTCTACATTACCAACTCAAGAATCCTTCAACTAAAAATCCAGTAGTTCTGTATACTCGATATATAAAGCTCATCACTGATCATGTTCTAACAAAACATCATGATATTCCAAAGAGAGCTAATGAGCCACATCACATGATTGTCGATGATGATTTTTTCAAATATGTGTTTGCAACTAGAAACTCTGAGGCAAGAGGTATAGGGATTCCTGTTGTGTTGCTGAATAAAGATATCATGCAAACTAATGCTTACAAAGTGTATGATGTTGACTTTAAGAAGGTAGTTGTTCCAATGACTTAGCCATAACTGGTTGAGTCTTCCTAAGGAATACATAGGATACCTAAACCGAAAAGTACTTCGAAGAAGAAGAAAGAGCAAGTATCAAGGGAGTCGAGTGTTACTAGAATTCCCTTGAAGCTCAAGATCAAAAAGAGGCAATCTGATCTAGAAACACCAATTCCAACAGCTGAGCAAGTTAAAAATAAATAAATGACTGAGGCTTAACAACTTAGTTATACATTGGCTGTAAGTGCTAAAGAGGCAGAAGCTCGAGATAATGTGAAACTTGTTGAGCGACATATTATGGATGAGGATGTGAACAAACTTGTTGAAGGAGATGATTTTACTGCTGTTGAGTTTGCTGATAGTTTAATCATTAGTCAAGAAGATGCCAACACTAGGATAGATCCAGGGAGTCATAAGGAAAGACCGAAGGCGATGAATGTTAAAGATCATAATGTTGTTGTTGAGGAGGAGGAGAGTGCAGAAGAGGCATTAATTTAGAAGAAAGGGAAGCGTAGTTTAGAGGTTAAGGATACAACAATCACCACACCCCTAGATCCCATAGGATTAACTTATCCTCATATAAGGATGATCAACTCCAAGAATTAACGGTTACACATGTTTCATCTTCTGAAGTTCCACCACTGTCTTCCTCATCATATGTTATAAACCATAAGGCAAACTTTTCTCCATAAACGTGAAATGAAGAAGTTGGTTGGCATGGTTGGTCAAGTGATCGGTGATGAAATTTTACCCATGGTTTATAGTTGCACAAATGAAGTTCTTGAAGAGAGTCTTCGTCAAATGAAAGCTAAATTTTCATCCATGGTTATACAAAGGCTTGCTACTGCAGTCCCTCAACAGATTTAATCATGTTTTTAGAATTACATGCAGACTCGTGTGGTTACTTTTCAATCGCCTATACGTATTTCACTTATTGATCAACAAGGGAATTGCTACAATGAGATGAAGAAGAGTCTAGAGGATCAAGCTACTGATCCAGAAACATAGGCTCTACTTAAGGTAAAATTTACATCATCTCAAGATATTCCTTTTGACACTTGCAGACCCGATGCCTTTTGCAAGTGTGATCATGATGACCATTCCAATGCTCCTCCTGATGGGAGAAGGGTTCACAAAGGCATAAGACAACTAAAGGGTCTTTATTTGTAAATATCACGTCATCTTCTAAATCAACAAAGATTTATAGACCTGAGACTTATTCATCGCAACCACAACAAAAATAGTATGATGGGTGGTCGGTTCAAGAGATTAATAATGATAAGGATATCTCAAAGGAAGCTACACCATAATTTTTGGCAGAATTAATAGACTAGGGCATAATATAAATATCACATTCAACAAGTAACCAACTACATGAATAATCAGATTATTTGGGAGAGCAAGGAAGAATATTTAACTACTCAAGTTCTCGAGAAACCAACTCTAGTATAGGTTATGCAAGAGATCTAAATGCTCCTGAAAGGTATTTGTATAATAAGGATCTTTTCTATCTAAAGCATGGAAATTCCGAGGCTAGGAAGTATGTATTGTCATTGCATAAGATTCATGCTACTCCTTTTCCAAAAGACAACCTTGAAGAATTGTTGACCAGATAGGTAGGTAGAGTATTCAAAAGGTTTAACGAAGAAGCACGTCTATCTATTTAGCACTAGAAAAGTACATGGGGTAAAATGTTCTACATTAGGAATCACAGGATAATCCGATCTAATCCTTTTAAAGCCTTCTTAAATATAAGGATTACTGAAGTAATCAAAGTAACAAATGAATTGACATATGCATAAGACTTCATGAAAGAGATAGTGGTTAAACGAGCTGATGATAAAGCTTATATCTTTTCAAAATCCAACTACAAGTACTTGAACAAGAATGATATTGAAGACATGTACTTGTTGTGCTTAAAGAGAAAAGTAGAGTATCTAGGGAATAAGCTGGGGAAATCTTTGATACTCTACATTATAAATTGCGTGATATGAGAAAGAGTTCATGACTATCAACTGGGAATAGAAAGCTACCAGATCAAAGTCAATCTTACTGCTCCAACTCTTACAATTCCTGTTATTGAATCACTTTCACTTTATTCAATCATATGTGATCCTTTCATTTGTATTGTATATAAGAATAGCAAAAAGGAAAGAAGAATTATGAACATTGATGAATTGTAAAAGTTCTATGATGCTACCTTGGAAAAAGTGTTGAAGAATGCCAGAGAGATTAATGTAGAAGCACGTTATGGTTTTAAGATCCTCCTCTAAGCGAAGGTGATAAAGAGATGATGGTACTATTTAAAGAAGGTTTAAAGTACTAAAGGCGGATGAGGAGGTAGAAAAGCTATGGGAACGGAAGACCAATTCGACCTCTTAGAGATCACCCTGAATAATCAACACTTAGGGGAAGATTATTAATAATAAGAAAAAGTGTCGATTATTTTGTAATAATTGGTCTTATATTATTTAGTATGTTTTAGTTAGTTTTATCATATAAATGTTGTAATTAGTCTTAATGGGCCCAATAAGAAGGATTAACCCATTAAGCTAAGTAATTAGTGAATAAAGATAATGTTTAGTCAACACTATAAATACATCCCTTACTTAGAAGGGAGGTAAGTGATTTCATAACAAACTTGTAACCTTCTTTAAGTTTCTCTCTAATCAATTTCACTTTTTTCATTCTTACACTTCTCTCTCCAATTCTCTTCATTCTTAACCATCCTTATATGTGTGATACAAGTACCTAAGTGACCTAACAATTAACATTATTGAGTCATAATGTTTAACCCGTTATGAAATATGGATAGCCATATAATAAAAAAATTATAACAAATGTTTTTTTTACATGTGAGTCTTTTATTTAACCCGTTAGTTATAAATAAATCAGAATTGGTTTCTTGTATTTATGTTGAATGTAGAGAATTTAGAATTATCACCCAACCATAAACTTTGCAATAACCATTCCATATCATATTGCTTTTGACTAGGATTTGAACACTTTACAAAGACCTATATGATAGTGGATTCTAGGTGCTTATGCTAAAGTGGTGGAAGTTTGATCCTTTACCAAGCTTATGGTAATCTATATGCTATGACAGGTAGTGAGTGTACATTTCCCGTTTCCTATTATGTTATATATCATGTATACACCGGAGAGATGAGAGAATCAAAACACTTATGTGAGGTGCTAGTATATATATCTGTGCTCTTGAAACTGGTAAAAGTCTAACTTAAAGACTTCGCTGTAAATAAAAGTGCTTCCCGGGAGACAACCCGGATTGTTACGTATTTTTATCGAGTCTGTCTTTCCAGATATCAATACGGCATATCCGCTCCATACCATATGGCGTATTGATTGTCTGGACGTTATCAGTCTTTACTCTTTATGCACTTTAAAAAACATTATTGTCAGTTTTGGCAATACGGCGTATTCATGCACATGATACAGCGTATTCACCAAACTGACTCGTATTTAGTTTGTTTACTTTAGTTTAAATTAACCGTAGGTACCAAAAAATAGGAATGCACGTTTTTCCTATTATTTGCACAGGACCTCAATGAAAGAAATCGACGAGTTGGTTGAAGTATTTACAAGTCTAGAGGTGTTGGAGTCTTGAAACTTCAAGGCGGCTGTTCAACATAAATTCTTGCTCAATAAACTCAACATGAAGAATCTACCGAGCAAATATCAGGGGAGTTTCTCATTCTAATTATTTTTAATTCCCGTATTAAATGTTTTATCTATACAACGAGGACGTTGTATAATTCAAGTGGGGGGATGGGAATTAGAATGTATACTTGTCCTATTTTTCATACTAAAATGCTTAAAATGTGCTTAAATTTTTAAAAAAATCAAGCATACTTTTGTGAAATTACATGTTACATAACCCGTACACAACAACCCTTATTAGATATTGTGAGGATTTAACCTATTCGTTTCCAAATGTTTACCTAAATTTCACAAAATATAAGTGTGCCGGTGATGTAGTAGACTTTAAAACTTGGCTTGGTATATCTATTTGAGACCACAATAATGAGTATTATGGATTTAGATGGAGTAACTTGTTTAAATTGGTAAATTTTTAGGATTACACCCAAAAAGCCTATACATGTTGTTTATTAACTAACTACACCGGTTAGTTAACCCACATATAAACCCTTTGTTTACTATCACTTTAAGAGTAAGATACCCCTAGAACAACCCGTAGAGCCAATCCTTTAGGAATTACACCAACTTGTTTATTTCGTTACACCTTTACACCTTAGCCTACCCTGTTAGATTAAGTTTATTTTACAGTTGCTAGTTGCTTAAAGTGTAAAGTATGTATTTCCCGAGTCTTGTGTCAATTTTCTATCTTTGGTACGGTTGGAAAGAAATTTGCACATTGCAAATGGGAATTTATAAAGTAGTCAAAACTCATGTATTTTTACTACCATCGCAATTAATGGTACGTCCGAAGAATGAAGAATTATCGAAGGAATTATCCGGAATTATTATGATCGTGAAGATGGTGAAACTACTCCGAGTTTCGTATATAGTTAGATGTTTGAAAAAAAATCGAAAAAATTAGAAAAATCGCAACAAAAAAGAGAAGGAAAGTTTGAAGATAATCGCAACTACCGAAGGAATTACACAAAGGATCAATTATTCATTGATACAAATCGACGATGTAGAGTATTGTATAAAGTGGTAGATATCGCTACTTGCTTGTAAAAGTATGTAAAGTATGGGATGATTGGAAAGTTGACCGTTACAGGAACACCAACTTTTGGTTGTGTTTTTTTATCTATGATCAAGGGCATTGTAAATAGTCATGTCTTTATCATGGTAACGGTCGATAAAAAGTGTCTAGCAACTTGTATTTTAGACTTAATCTATTTGTTTTGTAATTTTTATTTAACCGTAATTTACTTCTCTTTCCTAATGACTAGCCGCTGGTTTTACGCGAATGAGGATGTGTACGAGCATGCATGTCTATTCCGTCATTACGACCGTGGATGTATGTCTTAGCTGCCTCGTTGGTTTACGACTTTTGGTGAAAGTTAGAAGGTCCCTACCCTATATCATTCTTCATCCTAAACGTTGGTTAAATTCAAATGAGGATGTGATCGAATACAAATGTTATTCCCGTCGTTATGGCCCATGGATGTGTGATTCTGCTGCCTTGTTGGGTGGTAACTTTTTTTCTGGTGAAAGATTGAAGAATGATCAACCCTAAGCCTTATCTTAAAAACCCATTTTACCTTTATAAACTTGTTACTCCTTAGCTTTGGCGGTAGAGATGTGTATCCTTGCCAAGCTTATGATATAATACTTGTCACAACCGAGCAATTGAGCGAATTAGTTACATGTTACCACATAGATTAGTTGAGTGTTTTCATCTTCCTATTTTGTGAGGTGTTTGGTTGTGTACTTGTAATAGATCAAATAAATGCTTAACGAAAAATATACTTAAGGATAAATTTTTATAAACTTCTAAAGGTTACTTGAAGACAAGTAGGGGAATATTGATGACATCTAGTTAACCTCTATTTTTTATAGCATCATTTATCCCATGTATTAACCCATTTTATATATTATTGCAAAGAATTGCTACTTAATCGTTTGTATTTGCGAATTTCAGTAATTATGGATAACTTGAGTGAATATTAGCAAAAGGCACGCTTCTGGAGCTTAAACGATGATATTTTAAAGATTTACTCTTCTGACAACAATACGACGTATCATCAAGGAGGATACGGCGTTTGTGCCTACAATCACCAAAAGGACACAAAGGTAATGATGATCAATACGCCGTATCCAGAGAAGACCAATAAGCCGTATTGAAGATATAGAAGGTGAATATTCTTGAAGATATCAAACGTGGTCCCTACTCCAAGAAACTCCCGATACGCCGTACCAAACCCATTCGATACGCCGTATCGCATTGACTTCAGACCCTATAAATAGAAAACTCAAAAACGAGTTTTAAGTGTGCTATTTCATATTCTCGATATCTAAACCACAAAAGTTGATTTTCAAAGGAGAAAAATAGCAGAAGAGGTATTGCAACGCATTCCAATCCATAAGAGACAACGTGTAATTTCTTATACTTTTGTAATCGTTCAGTTTTTGGTATCATTCGTTAACTCGGTTAGTTTACCTTGGCTAAGCCATTACTCTTGTATTAATTATGATGTTTGAAGGCTAATACCTTCAAGTATTAGCTATTATTATGAAGATCTAAATGTTTGGTTTTATTTATATCTCGATTGCTTGATTTATCGTTGTATGCTTGTTTATGTTTATCAGTTTATACTTGTTTATGTGCTTTAATATGCATCATTCAACTGGATCTAGTGATACGGACCAAGTAATCTAGATGCCGGGATAGTTCTCCATATAGTAATTAATACATCTAGACCAATAGGATCACGATTAACGACCTGTCTTTGCCTTTAGATTGTGAGCTTAGTTGGACCGGTAGGTGACCCTTGGGATCAACGAGTACGTTCTAATTAATTGGTAAAGATTGGGTTAGTGGACTACTAGTGTATGAATCGCCGTTAAGCAGTAAGTGGGTAAAGTCTCTATGAGCTAGGGTTTAACAATATCACCATTGCTTTAATCCCTAAGATAGATTATAATCAGCAAATAAGGATGCTTTATGCGGATGCTTTAATTGTGACATAATTAATGTGTCTAGGTCTTAAGAAGAAGTCCCACCTAAGTCTAAGAATGATATACCACCTCGAGATAAGTAATCATTGCACTGAATAAACAAACTAACTTCTAATCGGATTAATGATGGCTAATATAGTTTTCTATTATAAGGCTTGACCGCTCATTTATCTTCTGTTAATTTGCTTGCGTGGGTTAAAGTGTCTTGAATTGATTATAGTCACCACCAAACCCGTGCCAGTCTCTCAGACTGAAAAAAACCCCTTTTTAACCTGTTAGAATTAGGATTAGAACTAACACAGGATCAGCATATGTTTGACTTAGATTAGTAAACCAAAGTATTAATAAATTGAAAGATTTAACATCGCTTCAAGTGTTTGACACCCTACTTACCACGAATCTACCACCGATCGGGTACACTGCCCGTTAAAGTGCTGTTTTTGGTTAGGTCAGCAAAATATAAATTTAAAACTTGAATCATAAAAATATACACCACACAACGACACATCAACGTTGTTTGGGTAAGTAGCAACATTGAACTGGCCAGCTGTTCCCAAAGCGACTGCGTTTTACCCTCAAACGACGTCATTTAGGCCAATGATAGTCTTAAATAGTCCAACCCATCCCCTAAACGGTATCGTTTTTGCACCATCAAAACGCAATCGTTTGCATCGCTATTATATAAAAGAGGTAAAGAAATACACGATCTCAATGTATTTTAAATTTGTATTATTCTTAACGCATGGTACTTACTGAACTCTCAAAACGAGGAATCCACAAACTAAATTACGAACAACCCGCCTTTTCCCCATATAGTAACGTTAGGTACCAAAAAGCAATATAAACAACTACGTATACCGAACTGCCTCGTGTAGGGGTGTCATCGGTTCGGTTATCGGGCTGTTCGGACAGTTCGGTTATTTTTTATGTGTAAAAAAAAGAACCGAATTCAAATTGAGTTAAACCAAACCGAAAATTAAACCGATATTTTTTTTAAATATATATTTATATGAATTCGGATTTCGGTTTAGATTTTCAAAACCATAACCAAACTGAGAACCAAATATTTAGTTTGATTCGATATTGACAAATTTAGTTCAGTTATTTCGGTTCAGTACGGTTTGATTTTCAGTTTATTCGGGTATTACTCAAACAAAACCATAGCCTCATGAAATCCGATAAAAGAAATCCTAACCCAACCCAAAGTCATTATATTATTATTAAAAACTACACAGCCCAAAAGAAAGATTCAATTGAAACTAGGGTCAGCCAGCCCAAAAGAGTTACCCCAGCTGCAGCATCTCATCTCACCCTAAATTATCAAAACTCTCTCACATCGCCGTCTTCCTTACCAGTTACAACAAACACCATCATCATCCAGATTCATTCTTTTACCAGTTGGTACATACACATATTTATCAATCAATTCTATATAATCATACAAATCATCTCTCTCTATTAATAATAATTTCTTTTTATGTTTTATTATTTTGCAGATTCGTTTTATTGCTTTCATTCCTAACAACATGGCGTCTAAATTTTGGAGTAACCAGGTTTGTTTCCTAACATACTAAAAAAAAGATGTAATTTTTATACAGCTTTAAAAGAAAAGGAGTATTGTTGATTACGTTACTTTTTCGGTTTATTTATAAATTAAACTCATATATTCTTATACCTAGCTAATTCAAGCACCCCTAGCTGCTAGTGTTTGGGGTTGCTCATTATACTCGAAAAGATAATTATTTTGTAAAAAGTTTTTTTGGCTATTTATGTTGAAACAAAATGTAATTTTTGAAATAAGCACGCACCTAGGTGCTTATATGCTACCTCATACGTATGAAGATAAGCAGAAGGAGTTTGGATTATAAAAAAGCTGCTTTTGCTAATAAATAGTTAGATAAGCTAGTCTGGTTTAATTTAATTGTTTAAACTTTTAATAGGCTGGTGACAGTGACACTGAGGAAGAAGTGACTGATTCCGAAGAAGATGTTAACGAGGGGCAAGAAAACACTATCAGTGCTCCTAGTAATAACAAATATCTCGACAATAGTGATAGTGACAGTGACGACGGTGATGGTCGTAAGCGTGTTATCAAATCAGCCAAAGATAAGAGATTTGAGGAGTTGTCTGCTACTATTGATCAGATGAAAAACGCTATGAAGATTAACGATTTTGTTAGTCTTCAAGAAAGTTTTGATAAGATCAATAGGCAGCTTGAGAAGGTTATGAGGGTTACGGAATCTGTTAAGGCGCCTAATAGCTACATTAGGGCGCTGGTTATGTTGGAGGACTTTATGGTTCAAGCAATGGCGAATAAGGAGGCGAAGAAGAAGATGAGTAGTAGTAATGCCAAAGCGTTGAATTCGATGAAACAGAAGTTGAAGAAGAATAATAAGGTGTATGAGGACGAGATTAACAAGTGTAGGGCAAATCCTGCAAGTTTTGAGGATCAAGAAGATGCTGATGAGGTGTCGGAAGATGAGGATGAGGAGGATGAGACCGCTTCTGATGTTGATGACATGGCAAAAGATGATACTGATTCGGATGATGAAGATGATAAGGATGATGAGAAGGACGAGAATGAGCCTGGTTGGGAGAGAATGATGAATAAGAAAGATAAGTTAATGGAGAAACAGTTTAAGGATCCGAGTCAGGTTACTTGGGATATTGTTAACAAGAAGTTTAAGGAGATTGTTGCTGCTCGTGGTAGAAAGGGGACAGGAAGAGTTGAGCTTGTTGAGCAGTTGACTTTCTTGACTAGGGTGGCGAAAACACCTGCTCAAAAGCTTGAGATTTTGTTCAGTGTGATATCTGCTCAGTTTGATGTTAATCCTGGTCTTAGTGGACATATGCCGATTAACGTTTGGAAAAAGTGTGTTCAGAACATGCTTGTCGTACTGGATATTTTAGCACAATATCCAAATATTTTGGTTGATGACTCTGTGGAGCCTGATGAGAATGAGACTCAGAAAGGCGTTGATTACAAGGATACTATAAGGATTTGGGGAAACTTGGCTGCTTTTCTTGAGAAAGTGGATGTGGAATTCTTCAAGAGTTTACAGGTTATTGATCCTCATACTCGCGAGTATGTGGAGAGGCTTCGTGATGAACCTTTGTTTTTTGTTCTTGCTCAAAATGTTCAGGAATATCTTGAACGTGTGGGGGATTTTAGAGCCGCCGCAAAGGTAGCTCTAAAGCTTGTTGAACTTGTCTATTACAAACCACAAGAAGTTTATGATGCTATGAGGAAGCTATCAGAGCAAGATGTTGGAGAGGGTGACGAGTCGGGACCTGATACAAAAGCTGTGGAAGAAAGTCGGGCTCTACCGTCAGTTGTAAATACTCCTGAAATTGTGACACGAAAGCCTAGTTTCCCGGACAGTAGTAGGGCATTGATGGATATGTTAGTTTCCCATATCTACAAGCATGGGGATGAAAGAACAAAGGCTCGGGCAATGCTTTGTGACATCTATCACCATGCAATCTTGGATGAGTTTTCTATATCTAGAGATTTGTTGCTTATGAGCCACTTGCAAGATAACGTTCAGCATATGGACATATCAACCCAGATACTGTTTAATAGATCGATGGCTCAGCTTGGTCTTTGTGCCTTTAGAGCAGGACTTATTACTGAAGGACATGGCTGCCTTTCTGAGTTATACTCAGGTGGAAGGGTGAAAGAACTGCTTGCACAAGGTGTCTCTCAAAGTCGTTACCATGAGAAGACTCCGGAACAGGTACGAAGCGATTATATTTGTTTTAGTTCCAGTG
The DNA here is from genome assembly GCA_026074375.1 of Tanacetum coccineum. Taxonomy (NCBI): domain Eukaryota; kingdom Viridiplantae; phylum Streptophyta; class Magnoliopsida; order Asterales; family Asteraceae; genus Tanacetum; species Tanacetum coccineum. Next base: position 24,740 of record BQNB010058554.1, on the reverse strand, counting down.
ATTTTATATACATTGCTGGTTGTCACTTGTTAGGCCAAATATCAAACCATATAAAATTTTGCTCAAAGTATGACAGGAAAAGGTATCTAGACAGTGGCGGAGACTGGGAGGGGGCCTTGGGGGCAAGTGCCCCCCTAATGAAAAAAATTGTAGTGTAAATTTTCTAAAATATCCGGGGTTTTTTGTAATTAGCCCCCCTAAGAACCATTTTCTTAAGTAGTTTCTAAAAATTATCGAAATGTGCCCCTTCGAGAAAACATTCTGGCTCCGCCCCTGTATCTAGATAGTATTATCTGATTAGGAAGATACCTACACAATGTGGCCTTAATATGTATGCCTGTTATTCTATAATTAGTAAAGTTTTTAACCAGTCTTTGCAAGTTGTACCGGTAAACAGGTATCAGTACAATCAAGAACAGTAATGATTATTCTTAAATTCCTAGAACCTAGCTAATACATAGTAATTAACTGCAAGTTTTTATGGTGAAAGATAACAAAATTTGAAGTACTAGATAGAGGAAGCACAGAAATTACATATGAAATTGACATTCTATAGGCATATTACTAAATAAAAATATTTATCTTGTAGCTTTTTACTTTCATACATATCAGCTACCATATGTATGGGTTCTTTTTTCGTTTTTAATTGTTTACTTGGATGAAGAAAGAAGTTGCATTAGAACATTAGACTGCCTTTATCTTACTGGTTACGAGGTAAGTGAACTTGATAAGATAAAGTATTACAAGTGTAGCAGTATAGTTTGAGATCTATAAAAAACTGAACCATCCATGACTCCACAATTGTACAAGGTTGTGTCTGACCCATATTTTATTTATTGGTACCATTTGATTGATATTCTTTAAATCTCGTTAACTATTTTTATGTATATTCAGGAACGCCTTGAAAGGAGAAGGCAGATGCCATACCACACTCACATCAACCTTGAACTTCTGGAAGCCGTTCATTTAATTTGTGCCATGCTGCTCGAGGTTCCAAACATGGCTGCAAATAGCCACGATGCTAGGCGCAAAGTCATAAGCAAGACTCTACGAAGGCTACTTGAAGTCAGTGAGAGGCAGACCTTCACTGGTCCCCCTGAAAACGTTCGGGACCATGTTATGGCAGCCACTAGAGCCTTAACCAAAGGTGACTTTCAAAAATCATTTGATGTCATCAACTCACTTGATGTGTGGAGACTACTTAAGAACCGTGAAAAGGTCTTGGGAATGCTGAAAGACAAGATCAAGGAAGAAGCTTTGCGAACCTACCTTTTCACTTACTCCTCGTGCTACGAAACCCTAAAACTTGACCAGCTTTCAAAGATGTTTGACCTCTCGAAAAATCAAACCCATTGCACAGTTAGCAAAATGATGATCAATGATGAGCTTCATGCAAGCTGGGATCAACCTACACAGTGCATTGTTTTCCATGAGGTCCAACACAGTCGGGTTCAGGCATTGGCATTCCAGTTTACCGAGAAGCTAACTGTTCTTTGCAGAAAGCAATGAAAGGAGCGACAGAGGGCTAGGTTCGGTGGAGGTGGCTTAGAGAGTTTACCAACCAGGAGGAGGGAAGGTCAGGATTACGCGTCCGTTGCTGGTGGTACAAAATGGCAAGACAATTCGAATTACTCACAAGGACGATTGGGCAGCAGTGGTGGGCGGTCAGGTTCAGGGTATGGTGGTGGAAGACCGTTTGGACCGGGTCAGAACTATCAGAATAATCGGGGAAATCAATCAAGAGGTGGGTATCAGAGCTCACGGTATCAAGGCGGCTCAATGGTTAGGGGAGGTCAGGATGGTTCAACTCGCCATGGTCTGTTGAATAGGGGTGGTCAGAACGTAATCAAACTTTAATGGAAGTATATACAGTTTTGAATTTATGAACAAGCTTGGTAATGTCTAATATGGCACCACATAATACAGCATGTATACTTTCAATTTAACGGTTTGGGTTGGCCATGGCCCATCCCTGATGTTGGCCTTCATTCCCTTGTACTAAAGCCGACTTCAATAAAACAATACGTACATGTTGCATGACAGTTTAGCTAAAATTTGATTTAATGCAAGTATACAGTAAAAATAACTAGTTTTAATGCCCGTGCACGCACGGGGTTTAAACATAATGTTTTTAAAAATATATATATAATTTTTATTTTTTCTGTTTTATAATTTATGTATAGAGTATTATCGAAATCGTATAAAGAGAATATATTTATTAAATCTTTTATATATTACGTAAAGGATAATTAGTAATTTTTTTTCTTTTGATTTACCTGTTTTCTGACTCGATATTGTGAGCTAACTAATCTCATCGAAACTACCCTTTTAGGTAACACGAAGTCGGCTCAAATGAGTCTCCGAGGCCACAAGGGGGTCAATTTTCTTCTTGTTATATTTGAACCACTTTAGAAACATGTCAATGAAATAAATACTTTTCCAGAAATTCAATTGTTAGAATTTTAGTACGTATTAAACCAAAAGAAAAAAAAATGTAATATCTTCCAACTCCAACAATGAATAGCAAGCAAACTCTTTCTTTATTTACGATAATTTAATGCTTCGTGTTTTTTCTAATTTTGTTGTACAACATGATTTTTAAGCCGAGCAATGAAAAATCCAATAAAAAATCTTCGGAAGATGTGGATGTGATTAAAAAATGTTAAATCTATGTTGGAAAAGGAATTTGGTTGCGCTGTTGGATTTTAAAAATATAAAGTTTAAGGGGTTAGTTTCTATTTTTTTTTGAAAGTTATAATAAAATATTGTAAATTTATCATTACAGTTAACTTCATATAATTATTCAAATTAAACACTAAAGTTTATTAATTACCTCCTCTTTTTTCAATTTTGTTTTCACAAATTTGACTACATATATTTTTTATGTTTTTTCTCTCCATCAATTCTCCATCAATATTTTTTAATTTTGACCAGATTGAATCAATTTGGACTTTTTATTTGACCGAATCAGATCGCATGATTTGCCTAGCGTGCAAATCATGCTATCTGATTACAAAAATTTGATCACGGAACTTTAAGTCTAGTAACGCTCACCGCACGCTATAATTGTACCGCGTACAGTAAGCAAACTCGACTGGGGGGACTTGATGACGTATAGTATGAGCACCAAGCTTACTGGGCTTGGTTCATAATATACGTATATGGGCCCAGGCCCAATACAACAAATAGCTGGACTGATAAGCCTGACAAAGGCCATGCTCCGGATATTTCAAAGACGCACGTGAGTATCTTCTCAACCGCACCCGTGCGCCTCCGCAGACAAACACTGACCGCAGAAGAACACTCGCGTCCGCAAACACGATTATACGTGGACCCTTGCCCGACAAGAGACCCACTCCGGCCACCAACAGTTACAAACAAAATACTAGGAAACCCTAGTATTGGGCTTGCCTATAAATAGGGGTCATTTCACACCCCAAAAAGGTACATTCTGTCTAATCGTTAACTCTCACACATACTCTGACATTCTCTGACAAACATGTGTACTTACTCTCACGCCGGAGCTTAATCGCGGGGTCCGCCCTGCGGTAAGGCTAACGGTTTATTCTCATTTGTGCAGATTATCTCTTCATTACTTGGATTAGTACAAGATCTACATCACAGCCCATCCGTTGGCCCAGCCCAATAGATGATCTAAACCCACATTCACCCCCTTACACAGTTTTTGTACTAACAAGTTGGCGCCATCCGTGGGACCGATATAACTGCGTTCCTTGAAAATACTCACCATGAGCAATCACGAACAACCTACCCCTAGCCATCCCAGGTCTGATGTGCGGAATACGATAGGGAAGGACAAGCAAACCCCCCAGGGCTCCGCGAGAACTACATCCGCTGTGGATCTCGAAGAGTTCTGCGAAAAGCACTATGAGAAACTACTACCAATCATGGCGGATAAGTATGAGTATGAGAAGAGAAAGAAAGAAAAGCTGGAGGAAGTAAAAGCAAGGCTCGACTTTGGCGATAACCGGAAGAAAAGCACTAGGGCACAAGAATCAGCATATTCTGAGTCCAGGACAATATCGCCAAGAAGACAGAGACGCTCTCGTAGCCCGCGCCACAATCCTAGCGTCTTCACTAGGTTGAGGCGCGAAAGGTCAAGGTCGCCACGGCATGAATACAACCCTTTAATCGGATCTGTTATCTTTATATATTCGCTTCATGTTTCAGCTCAGTAATGTTTTGTTACAAATTAACTCTAAGTTATCCAAAATAATTTGCGATAATCAATACAGTACAACACCAACCAATTATCCCAACATATACACTACAAAAAGTCAAGTAAGAAAAAGTTCAGTGTCGAAGATGATGATCTCTCCCAACCTTGGGTATGTGCCGAGACTGATCCGTTCACGTCTCGAATCCGTCACTTCGAATTTCCCACAACAAACACGTAGGCCAAGTCATTGTGAAAAATAAAACGGAAGTAAGATCCGAAGATCACTTGAAAATCTTTCCCAGGCAGCCGCAAAAACGGAAAAGATGGGCCATGCCAACATGGTGTCACATGTTTAATTCCACGCTCACCGGAAACGCCCGAGTATGGTTTGACGATCTTCCGCCAGAATCAATAGACAGTTACAATGACTTAAGAGAAGCATTCCTAAAACTACTCCACAGAAAAATGTGCATCAGAGGATCCCTAGTGCTCCACAAACATCAAGCAAAGAGTACGGAGAGTCTCAGAAGACTTCATACAAGGTATAAAGTTCGACGGAAAGTGGAAATGTTAAAGGAGCACTGAGTGCATGAGAATCTCCGGATTCGTGCACGGAATCACAATCCTGAAGCTCTCAAAAGATTTTCACGAGAAAAAATTCCAAAAACAGTGGACGAAATGATGCAGGTTGCCACGTCTTTCCTTCAAGGACAAGAAGCAGCCTCAAATCAAGAAAGGAAGAAAGCTCCTCAGGCCTGGAGACACCAGGAGGGGGGTCATAGGCAGAATTTCAAAAAAGGGGGAGGCTTCCGCAGCCAACATAAGACGGAGAAAAGACAGGTTCACTCTTCTCACGAAAATCAAAGGAAAATTTTGCCTTGGAAAAGGAAAAATTGAGACCCCACCTCCAATGACAACCCCAGTTGAAAAGCGAAACGCAAACAAGTTTTGCGAATTTCACGGAGAAGTGGGGCACAATACAGATGAATGCAACCATCTAAGGAAACAAATTGAGGATATGCTCAAAGCCGGGAAACTGTCGCATATAATCCGGGAGCTGAAGCAAAACAGCGGAAAAGAACAGCCAAAAAAGAAAGGTGAGACCTCCGGAAAAGAGAAGCCTCAGGCAATTTTAATGATCCAGTCACGGCAAAATGCAGTAAGACAGAAGATAACTCAAAGTTTCTCACCCGACCTCGAGATATCATTCCCACCCCTAGGGAACGATGAGGGAGCGGAAGGCCCCTTAATAATAGAAGCAGAGGTCGGAGGGCACCAAGTGCACCGCATGTGTATTGACGGAGGGTCATCATTCGAAATACTTTATGAGCACTGCTTTAATCGACTCCGTCCGAGAAATAAGAACCAAATGGTCCCACCGGCCACAACTTCGACTAGTAGGATTCAGCCGGTGAAATAAATTGGCTCATTAGGGACAAATAAAACACTTTGGTGAAAGCGGGGGATGATGAACATTCACGTCAGCATGGTGGACTTCCATGGTAGTGAGATCAATGTCTCCGTTTAATGGAATCATTGGAAGACCAGGGTTGCGGACAATGAAAGCAGTCCCATCAACAACGCACGTAATGATAAAATTCCCAGTTTATGGAGGAAATCTATTACGCTAAGAAGCAGTAAAAAATTCATTTTACCATTAAATGTTAGATGGTCTCCCAGAACCAGAAGATCCACCCCCCTCTGATGATACAAAGTAAATGAGGAAAGGATCAAAGTGGCAACATCGGAACATCGGAACAGACAGTAATGATTAGTTTGACCTACGGAAAAAATACCAGAAGTTTACTTGTGCAACCTACTTAACGCGTTTTGACATATTCGCCTGGACCCAACGGATATGACGGGCGTTCCAACGGCAGATAGCGGGCATAAGTTAAATGTAAGGAAGGTTGTCCACGGTTTAGGCAAAGAAAAGAGGCCAAGCGCAGAAAGGATCATAGCAATAAATGACGAATGTTAGTAAGCTGGTGACCGTGGGATTATGAGTGAAGTCATCTACCATGATTGGCTCTCCAACCCCGGTGATGGTAAAGGAGAGTGAAACAGTTGGAGAATGGGCGGGGTGTTGTTTTTAAAAGACCTCAATAATGCATGTCCCATGGATGGTGACCCTCTGTCGGAAATAGACTGGAGAAGTCGAATCTTTGTGTGGATTTCCCCTCAAGTTGGCTTCCTGGACGCATACAAGGTGTATCACCAAAATACATATTGGCAAGAGGAGGATGATGAAAGGACCGCGTATATTACAACCAAGCATTTTTGCTACCATAAAAATGCCGTTCGGTCTAAAGGAACGCCGGTGCCCAACTTATCAAAGGCTGTGGACAAAACATTCAGGACAGATAGGTCGAAACCTCTAGGTTACGGTGGATGATTTGGGTTATAAAGAGCCGCACGAGAGATGAAGTCGTCCGCGACATTGAAGAAACATTTAAGACACTTAGAAAAATTAACATGAAACTGAACCCAAAAAGTGCACCTTTGAAGTTGAGGAAGGAATGTTCTTGGGATACCAGGTCAATACTAAAGGCATTAAAATATGCCCGGATAAGGTAGACGCCGTATTAAGCCTTCAATCACCAAAATGCTTGAAAGATGTGCAGAAGTTAAATGGAAAATTGGCAAGCTAAACAGGTTCTAGCAAAAGTCAGCGGAGAAATCACTACCATTTTTCAAAACTTTGAAAAAATGCACAAAAAAGAGTGACTTTCTGTGGAGGAGGAGCGAAAGCTGCATTCAAAACAAATGAAGGAAAATAGACAAAGTTACCTATGCTCATCGATCCAGAAGAACAAGAGGAAAATCAATTTCTACCTGGCAGCGTCCAAGGAATAGCGGTGAGAGCTGTACTCATGACGGACGGGAGGCCAGGCAGATGCCATTTACTTTGTAAGCCGGGCCACTAAGGGGCCCGGAAAATAAACTCACCGCCTGGAAAGTTAGTACACCGATAAAAATAAAATTTAAAAAGTTAATTATTAGTTTCGTAAAATAATATATTGCTTGTTTGACGAAAATTTTAATTCGTTTGGTGTCCGTTTACGTTAAATGTTGATTTTTAACTTACGCGATTCTAATTATGTGATAAGAATTAAAAGTAAACGCGTACGAGACAAAAAAAATATATAAAAATAAAAAAAAAGATAGTGAAATAATGACGAAATAAGTGACGTCATAAAATGACCTGAAAATACGAAATGTTACACCTCCCGGCACGGTGGACCTTGTTCACGGACGGATCATCTTGCGTTGACGGATGCAGAGCAGGGGTGATAATCACGGATCCGGAGGGAGTGGAGTTTACATACGCTTTGAGATTTCAGTTTGAAACAACTAACAACGAAGCAGAATACGAAGCATTAATAGCAGGATTGCGAATAGCAGAAATAATGGGTGTCAAAAATCTCGAAGTAAATGTAGACTCAAAACTGGTAGCAAACCAAGTGAATGGGACCTACATCGCGAAAGAAGCAGACATGGTCAAATACTTAGAAAAGGCAAAAGCACTGACTAACGCCTTCTGTGCGTTCTCAATAAAGCAAGTCCCAAGAAGCAAGAACAAAAAGGCAGATGCATTAAGCAAAATGGCGTCCACCAGTTTTGCACATCTAAGCAAACAAGTATTGGTGGAGGAATTGAAAGAAAAATCCGTAAAAGAAAAAGAGGTGCTTACCGTGGTAGAGGAAGAAGGGGATACTTAGATGACCCCAATTCATGAATACCTCACGGATGAAACTTTACCAGCAGAAAGAAAAAAGGCAAGAGCGATAAAGCGTAAATCACAACGTTTCGCCATTATCAACGGAATACTATACAAAAAATCTTTTTTAGGCCCATGGCTTCGATGTGTAGGACCTTCACAAGCAAACTACGTCTTGCGGGAGATACATGAAGGCTCGTGTAGCATGCACGCGGGCACACGATCCGTCGTTGCCAAAGCTTTGAGGACTGGTTACTACTGGCCGACAATGCACAAGGACGCAAGGGCGCTTATAAAAGCGTGTCAGGAATGCCAAGTTCACAAGCCCGTTCCAAGAAATCCGCAGGAAAAACTGAATCCGATCACATCTCCGTGGCCATTTTACAAATGGGGTATTGACATAGCTGGACCTTTCCCGGAAGGTCCTGGCAAAGTCAAATTTCTAATAGTGGCTATGGATTACTTTACCAAATGGATAGAAGCAAAACCAGTAGCAACTATCACGGGAAGCCAAGTCAAAAAATTCGTATGGGAAAACATAGTGTGCAGGTTTGGTCTTCCAGGAGAGATCGTATCTGATAACGGGAAGCAGTTTCGAGATAACCCCTTCAAGGATTGGTGTGAAAAGTTATGCATTCAACAACATTTTGCTTCCGTGAAACATCCTCAGACGAACGGACTGGTTGAAAGAGCAAACAGGAGTCTGGGGGAAGGAATAAAAGCAAGACTAGGCAAAGAAAACAAGAACTGGTTGGAAGAAATCTCTCACGTACTTTGGGCACACCGCACCATGATCAAATCCAGTAATGGGGACACACCGTTCTCGTTAACTTACGGAACGAAAGCTGTCATCCCAGCGGAAATTGGAATGCCCACGTTCAGGACAACAGAATTAGACATTGCCGAAAATGATGAAGCGTTAGAAATTAACTTAGACTTGATTGAAGAAAAGCGAGAGCAAGCAGCAATAAGAGAAGCAAAAAATCAAGAGGCAAATGGAAAAATACTACAACACCAAAGTTAGAAATACAAGCTTCAAGCCAGGAGACTTAGTGTATCGGAGCAACGAGGCAAGCCGTGTAGAAGACACCGGAAAGTTAGGACCTAAATGGGAAGGCCCGTACGAAGTTACGGAAGCACTTGGAAAGGGATCGTACAAGCTGAAAGACCTCAACGGAAAAGAAGTACCGAGGACCTGGAACGTACGCAACCTCAAAAAGTGTTATATATACAAAGTGTAAGCAGCCTAACCATACGGACTCCGTGATGGGAAGAGCATTTTTTTTATTCCGTGTAGTAGTTTTTAAATATCATGTAATATGATTTTAATTTTAATGAAAAAAGTAAAGATTAGCTACCTTCACAAGATTTGTTTGAAAAATTCTATCTTATTACTTTGCAAAGTTATTTATTGTGATTAAGCCGCGCACACACGGAGCACGTCTTCATTAATGTTATTCCGTATAACAAAAGGATGAGTAACCTCACAATTAGCTCAAAGTACGTAAGAGGTATTGCAAACCCGATACCAGGAGAATAACCCACAAAATATTCAAACAAGACTATCATACTAAAGATATCAAACATGATATACAAAGATAGCAGCAATATTTATATAGCATATGTGTTCAAACTTGAAAGCATTACAAAAATTGTTAAATACAAAATACCGCCACAAAAGGCCACATGCGGCCGCGGTTACTAAGAGAGAATAAAGAAGAAATTACAAAACTGTGGTTCCTTAAACTGAATGGATCTTTGCAGCCTATAAAGGATGATAGCCAAGATGTATAAATACAACTGACTATGAAACAGCATCCCTAGCTTCATCATCCAATTAGGAAAACGTAAGGCCACCTCCGGCTGAAGCATCGATCTTTCCTTTACTTTCCGAACCTAGGGTAGCGTTCTCCAGAACCACATTCGCTGAGTCAGGATTATCATAATCTTCTACGGAGACGGAAGGATCAGTATGAGGAGCAATGACCACAGTAGATAACACATTAGTAGCGGGAACCTCAGCAGGCGGTTCAATCAAAGCCTCAGCGGATAAAGGATCATCAATGGACACAAATACATCTTTCAAAAAGGGGAGACGTTCAATAAGATTCCTTTCCATTTTCTCCACCCGCCCACGACAAATATCCAAAGCAACGGACAAGGCTTGGCTCCCAATAACGACCCTATCCTGCTTATGATGGACGGGAACCATTAGCTGACCCACATCGGGTTGAAGATCAGTCATACCTAAAGTCTCAGCCACGACGTCGTCCAAACGGAGAAGATCCATAATATCCCAAGTACTGGCATCCTTCTTGTCGGAAAGCTCTTGAAGAAGCGGAAAGTTAAGGTCACGGAGAGCACGGATAGCAGAATTAAAATCATCCTCCGTAGAGGGAATATAAGCTTCAAGATCAGTCAAACATCTGCCAACTTGCCTATGCTCAATCCATGCGGCTAGGCCCTCCTGCATTCCTTTCTCTATAGCATGACCAAAAGAATGACCAAGAGCCTCCATGTACTCATTTGAATTAAGACACTTAACAATGAAAAGCTTCATCCCATGAGTTAGTAACCATCTTCGCCCCGCAACGATGTTGAGAAGGTGAGGATGGAAACTCTCTTGAAAGCGCATACAACACCGGGTGAAATCAGCATCAATCTCGGCCAACCTAGTCCTGAGGGGTCCCATAACTCATACATGTCTAGCTTCTCACGGAGGTCCGCGAAAGAAATCTCCAGCTCATGCACCTAAGAAATACATGTATGTATATGTGAGGAGAGGGAAACACAAAATTATGAAGAAAATAGTTAAGGACGGAAAACTATACCTGATTAACAAGACTTTGGTTCTGGGACTTCAAGGAAGAAGAAGACGCTCCTAAGTCAGAAAGCTCATGATCTTTTTCAGCAATAGTAGATTCAAGGCCCGTCACTTTTAACTTTAAAGAATTACATTCTTGCTCAAGAAGGACGTTGTGGTCCTTGGCGGAAGCAACTTCGCCTCGAAGTGAGTTCTCGGTGGCCTCAAGACCAGAAACCTGAGCACGGAGTTGGGTTACTTCCGCGGACTCCTCCTTTGCCTTAAGCAATTGAGACTTCAAGTCTTCAATCTCCTTGTCTTTCGCCTCCAACAAAATATTTTTCTCCTCCGCAAGAGATCTCCATTTCCTCTTCTCCAAGATATTATACTCCGCACGCATCCTCACCTCGGAGCTCAAACTCAAATTGCGTGCGGCTGATACATTGAACTCAGTAAATAATTGCTCATGCTCCATTCCGTGGACAGTCTTGAAGAAGGCAGGAGGAGTGAAGTGATCAATCATATTGGCACACAAACGCCCATCATTCAGCTCAAAACCCTTGGTCACCGTCCACTCAGGAACATAGATTTTCTCCAAGCCAGCACCTACAGCCTCTTCCGCACGAATGCTCCCGGCATCAAAGCCACTACCTGACCTCCCTGTAAAAAGACTAAGAGTACGATCCGTCTTCTCAGATGAGCTTGAAGAACCAAAAACGGACGGATGCGGTGCACTCTTATCTTTGCTAACATCAGCAGGAATAGCAACTGTGGTAGCAACAGTGGTAGCCTCAGTCATAACCGGAGCAGCAGACCTGACAAGAGAATCAACTTCAGGATCCGCAGATTTAGCGCCTGAGTGATGAGAAGAATCAGAGAGGACTACGAACCTTGCGGAGGGACCTATAGTTCGCAAGGATGGTCCAGTTACGGAGTCAGTACGGTCTCCGCCCTCCTCCAAAGGTGAAGCTGTCACGGAAGAAGTAATAAAGGGTAAGGTAGGAAGAGCTGGAACACCCTGTTCTACCGTTAATCGAGAATCTTGGAGCAACCTGTTAAGAACACTAGGAGACTTACCTCCAGTAGCGGAACCACCAGTAGTCCTATAATCGGCCCTTAATCTTTTGGGTGGATGGGAAGCGACATGCAGTCCCTCACTATCATAGGTTACTCTCTTTTTCTTTGAACGCTCGGGCCTAGGAATTTTAGCTTCAACAGGCTCAGTGACAGGCACGGTTAGATCAACATTATCCTGACCAGCAACGGAATCAAACCCCTGATCTCCACCATCACCAACACTTGCATCTCCAACAAACTCCCTCTCCACACTAGCCTACAACTCTCCGGAGGAACGAACCACAAAGGTCGGAAGTAGGGTCACGATGCGATGTTTGGCCACGGTAATAATAGGTCTCTCATTTTCAGCTCTGGATCTCTCAACAATCCTCACATTGCGGGGATCAGCGGTGCGGATAAAAGCATTCAAGTTCTGCAAAAGTCAACAAGCAAAAGGATTAAGGTAAACAAGAAAATGGGAGAAAGATAAACATATCAATGTGCGTACGGAAAATAGAAAACCCACCCTCTCAGTCCTCATAACTCAAGGGGGATAAGTATCCTTATTCAAAAGGTAATTACGGCTTATGCCAACCCAGCAAAGAAATTCTTCCGGGAACCTAAGGAACGGAGAGGCTTGAGCAATAAGGGTATTAACATGCTCCACATTATATTCAGAAGGAGTAGGAGCTCGATCTTTGACAATATTAGAACCCGAAAACCAACTAAATCGGGCATTAGCAGGAACCACAAACTCATCAACCCAGAAAAAATGTTATTCCAATTTTTCACGGGAATCCTAATTCCTTTGGATTAGCATGCATCGGTCGTTCGGATGCTTGTAGTGATCCCATGCGGGTCATTTCTTGTTATTGTGTTTTAAAGTAGTTCTGAACAAGCTAACATCAGGCGTTCAATATTGCTAACACGGACAAAGATTTCAAAATGAGAACCTTGGCAGATTCCCAAAACGGACATTGTGAAACGGAATTCGGAAATGGCGTGAGAAACAGACAGAGAAGGTAGAAAAACGGGATACGGTCAGTTGGCATAGTCTAAGAATAGGGTTGTACATTTCCAAACTTTATCTGTTGGTTTTTCGTACATGGTTGGCATCAGGGCTAGGTAATTGAGATGAACTTTCTCAAGGAAACGAATATTTAGCGCAAATAGCAGTAAGGTGTTCTTGTGTATGATCACATTTGAGGGATGTATTATGCCCATAAGTAATAGAACAAAGAGATTACCTGAATAAAAATAAAACTGGACGATAAAAGGTGGATGTTCTAAACATAAGACCTTGAAATTTAATCAACAATGTGGGAGAGTGGAAGAAGATGAAAAAGAAACGTTAGGGCATGAATCGACTTTTTATACCCATGGTTTATTTTAGTTAGGTTAAGGTAGGATGACGACGTGGTCAAGACATTCCCAATCAACGGTGCAAATAATATTGTAAAAAAGATGATGTTAACAGCTAGATATGGGCCCACATGCTAAGTCAAATCATGCAGAAGTAAAGGGACATGAAGAATCCACGTAACCAACGGAACAAACTACCAAATCGATTTACAAAGACGCGAATACAATGGCAGGAGCATAACGAAAAAATTGATTCACGGAAGCTTTAAGTTCTAGTAAGCTATACTGTCGCTTTATTAATTGTACCGCGTACAGTAAGAAAACTAGACTGGTGGGGACTTGTGGACGCTATAGTTTGAAGGCACCAAGCGTATGGGATTTAGTTCATTTTATTAGTATATTGGTCCCAGGCCCTAATAAACAAATAGCTGGACTGCTAATACTGACAAGGCCATGCTCCGGATATTTCAAAGTCGCAACAGTGAGTTCGTCTAAACCGCACCAGTGCGCCTCCGCGGACACATTGATCGCGGGAGAATACTCGTTGTCAGCAAAACACGATTACACGTGGGCCCGGCTCGACAAGGGACCCACTCCTGGCTTACTAACAGTTCACAAGCGAAATTACTAGGAAACCCTTTGTATTAGGCTTGCTTATAATTTGGTGTCATTTTCACACACAAAAAGGTTAATTTCTGTCTCAATCATTAACTATCTCACTATCTCTGACATTTCTTGACAAACATGTGTACTTACTCTCACGCCGGAGCTAATCTGCGGGGTCGACCTCGCGGTAAGGGCTAACGGTTTCTTTTAATTGTGCAGAAAAATATCTCACTTCTCTTGCTTGTACAGATAGGTTTGCTCAAGTCACATTTGTGGCCCGGATCGGCCCGGCTTAATGACTTCGTCTACTTGATAAACCCGATACAAATTTTGTACTAACAGTAACAAAAGAGTGATGATTATTTTTCATTAATTTGATAGGTACAATTAATATACACATATTGAAATTAGATAATGGGTGGTACTATCGGTACTTCGTTACCATTCACACCCTCCAATACTCGTTTTATTGATAGAACAATACAATTTATTATTGTTGTTTATGTATTTTTTTTCTTTAATTTGTTAAACTTTATATTTTTTGTTTCGTATTTTTCGGCTGTTTTACTCACTTTATTAAAAGAACATGATATTTTTTATGGTTTTTTGCTACGTATTTTTTGTGTTATAACTTTTGACTTATCAAACTTTATATTTTATGTTTTTTTCTTTTTTATATCGTAGTTTTATAATATAAACAAAATTATAAAAATTAAAAAAAAAAAGTGTTAGGTTATTACTTGTAGTTTAGGGTACCAATATCTAATCCCATAAATGATACGTCGCTCAACCTATAAACACACGAACGTGTTACATTTCGTAAGATTTACAACATCATATATTACATAAACTCAGATAACAGAAGATCGCAAAACTGTCTATATGGAATTCGTACAAATTGCATGTATAGTCCTTAGAGTAAGGAGTGTGGTGGGAAGATATATCTCCGCAATTGAGCTCCACTGCCTGCTCATTTGCATTCACTTCCACTTCTATATAACTCTTCAGTATATGACACTCTTATCTCTTCACTTTGGCCCCACCACCCACAATTTTTTACTTTTTCATTTTTTTCAAACAAACTTAATTCATTTCATTAAAATTAAAAATACAAACATAAATTTAAAAATACAATACGGAATTTAAAAATACAATACGGAATTCTAATGTTTCTCTTAAGGCTTCTTCATCTAGATGTAGCTCTTTCTCAGTAAGATATAAATCAGCCTGTGATGACGAACAACCTACACTTTCTTGTGAGCGGTAGTAGTATTTTTCTAGTAGCCAAGCTAACTTAGCATCCATTTGTTTTTCTAGTTTTGTCGCCTTTCCATACATAGAAAGATTCAGCTCGTAATCTTTATCAGAACCTTCTTTTAAGAAACTGTCGATCAAAGCACGGCTCTCTTGTGAAATGTCATTACATTTCTCGCAAGCATTTCTAAGATCGTCTTTAGTTGTGCAAGCATTTTCAAATTGCAAGGCTAAATCCATAATCGCGTTCTGACTACTCTTATCGTAAGTTAGTTTTTGAACCAAAGCTTCAACTTCAGAGTTGGTATGTGAAAGTGAACAAGCCATTTAAAAATCTTAACAAGTTGTATGTTATAATTTTTGTTTGGGATTAAATGTGAAAATTTTAGGTAAAAAAGAGTGATATTTATAGTATAAAAGAGGGTAGAATTTAAAACTTAATTTTTTTTTAATATCACAACGGATATATTTTGAAAATTAAAACATTATATGTTTTTGTCGTTATTTGGACTAGTACTTTGGTGACCGGAGATATCATATTTTTGGCCATGGCGGATGTGTTTTGGTGTTCGTGGCGGACCTTCGTGGCGAGGCACGTAGTCGAGTGAAGAGCCCAGCTGCGTCACCATTCTATTTACTCTTATAACTCAAGAAAGGTGGTAAAACAAACTTTAAGAAGGAATAACTATACTACGTGTGAGAGAAAACACACGTATAAAACTTAAAAACTTAAAAAAGATGAATAATGTCGTCGTTATACTAAAATAACTCAACAAACAAAAAACACAAGTTTAAGAAAATCATAATTATAATTAACTTTTTTCATAGTCACTTATAAAATAATCTTTTCGTCCCAAATTATTATAAAAACAGATAAAAACTAGTTTAGAAAAAATATCATCATTACAGTTTTATTTCGTTACTTTTTGCAGAATGTCAATTTTTTACTTAACAAATTGGTAGTAATTTAAAACTTAAATTACTAAACTCGAATAAAATTTCATTATCTAAATTTATAAATGAACAATTATTTTGAAACAACCCGAAATAAAATAGTGAACAATAATTTTCGGACAATCGGACGAATGTAATAAATAAACACACAAATAAACGTTATTATACACTGCCGTCAGTTATGCACGAGAAACTTCATGGCGATAGAGAAAAATAGGAACCGAAAATTTATCGCAGAAGCTGCAATTTATCCGTATGATTACGAAAAACCTATTACGATTTTTCAGGTTCACTGTAAAAATAAAACAAAAAAACTATTTTCCATAGGAAAATTAAAGCTATTAGTGGTTGACTCGTCGTCCAGTCTGGACCCATGCTCAAGCAAATCTATCAACTAAAAGTGGAAATACACAGTGTTTAAAACCATACCTGATCACCGTCCAATCAATCACTCATTTGATTCAACCTGACGGTCCTGCTTTGCCTTTCACCGGCACTGCCTCAACGCCAGTCGTTTTAGCACACTCTATATCCGTAAAACTAGCAGAATTTTTGCTCCTATATATTCATGTATAAAATTAGAAATATATCCCAGATAAAAAAATAAAGTTACAGTTTAATTTATTAGGAGTTCTAATATTACCTTTGTTTATGGAGAAAAAAAGGCAACGCCTCGTATTCCATTCTTAATTCTAGGTGTAATCATTTTGTGATCGTCTTTTTAGCTTTTTTTTAATATGGAAATTTTAATGTTTATCTAATATTCCTGTTTTAGATAATGCCAATGTAAATAAATAATGTTACAGTAACGACTAACGAGGTACTGTTTAAAAGTCAACACCCTCCGTAAGAACAAAAACGCTGACGTAAGAAATTATTATTAGCCATGTTATATGTTTTACTTTCTTTTTTCTTCCTTTTTTACATATTATACTCCTAGTTTTATTATGGATGGTTAAACGAGCTCGGAACCGACGGGATAACCTAAAACCAAACCGGTTTCGATCAGGATCGAGGATGTGTTGGTGGGTTAGAATACGGATTTTTCTAATAATAATATATTTTTAGTCTATGTATGAGTTCGGTGAAACGATGACAAGTTCTAATACTTCCCCTCTGATTATCCGTACTTATTGATAGAAGGTTAATTATTTTGCCTTGTTTATTCTCACAAAACCAACGATATAAATTGAGTACAGTAGCCCAAGATGATAATGATACAGCTAGGAATATTAAATGTACAACTAATGAATGATATCATATAATAGACCAAACTATAAGATGTCAACTATGACTCACTATATTATCAACTAATTCGCCCGCAATTACGTGCGAGAGGAGGGGCGACACGCTCAATCTGGATCAAATTCTTCAAACAATGCGGAAGGCAGTCCCTTGGTGAAAATATCGGCATACTGAAAACGAGAGGGCACATGTAGAACTCTAACCTCACCAGCGATAACCATATTTCAGACGAAATGAATGTCGATCTCAATGTCTTTCATCAGTTGATGTTAAACAGGGTTGGCTGGATATAATACAGCACTATTCGTAGTATCATCAGTAGACAAGTGTGCAGTCATAAGAGGAGAATGTAGCTCACGAAGAAGGTTACGAACCCATGCAGTTTCAGCGACAACGTTAGCAACACCCTGGTATTCTGCTTCGGCACTGGAGCGGGAGATGGTGTGCTGTCGTTTAGCAGGACCATGGTCAAAGATTTTCCCTCAAAATACACTATAAAACCTGAAGTAAGTACCTGGCGTTTGTAGTATGGCAACCTGCCAATCAGCTTCAGTGGTAACACTAGAGAAAATAGTAGCGGAAACATACAACTGGAGACCAAAATCCACATTCCTCCGAACATATCGCAAGATATGTTTGAGTGCAGCAAAGTGCGGCTCCCTCGGATCATGCATATAAAGGCAAATCTATTGAACTACATAAGACAAATCTAGACGTGTAAAAGTAAGATACTGGAGCCCCCCTGCAAGGCTGACGATTTAAAGAGGGATCTGACATGGAACACTTTCTGGACAGTTTTAGAACTCTGTATCAACGGGTGTCGAGTAGGGGTTACAATTAACATGTGAGCACGCTCTATGAGATATAAAGCATACTTATTCTGACAAAAACAAACCTGTAGTGGAGTTAGTTCAACTGATAATTCCAAGATAGTATTTAAGCTCTACATATCAGTCATGTCAAACTCGTTACTTAGAGAACCTATAATCTGCTAAAGTAGGGTTGGACAGGAAGTTGTGAGAATGATGTCATCCACATAAATAAGTAAGTAAGAAACCTGAGAACCCTGTCTATAGATATACAATGAGGAATCGCAACGACTATGATAAAATATAGTTCGTGTAGCATAACCTGCAAACCACTGAAACCAAGCACGAGGTGCTTGTTTCAGTCCATATAAAGATCTTTGTAAGACAAACATGATGAGGTTGACGATTCATAACAAAAACAGGTAGGCTGATGCATATACACAGTCTCAGTTAATTCTCCGTTAAGAAAAATATTTTTTAACATAAAGTAGGTGTGTGGGACCACTTACGTGACAAGCCAAGGCTTTAGGAACGTACGAACGGTGACGGTTTAATGACCGGATCTAAACGACCTTATCAAATTCTACATACCTAGTTTTGAATAGTACATTAGCAACTAAACGAGCTGTTATGCAGGCTCAAAAGTAGGTCGGCATGAAACTCTATCTTAAACAACACATTGGTGCGAACCATATTTAACACCTGTGGGCTTGGTACAGTAACCTGTGCATTTTAACAAGCATATATTTTCATCGTAATTGCATTACGCAAGTTTGGGTCTTTTAAGGCGATGAGACGAATTTTTAGGGATGGCGAGAAATAGAAGAAGTTGTAGAGACAAGCGGTCGATAGGTTTACAATGCATGGATTGCGAAGAGTGATTCATGGATGCGTACGAGGACGGTTCTTGTACAGGTTCGGTGTTTGCATGGGGATTTTGGTAAGATCAAAAAATTGGTGGTGGTAGTGGGATGGTTGGATGGGCAAATGTAGATGGGCCCGCTAGCGTGGTGTGTGGCTATTAAAGTTGGGAGGGGTGGTCTGAGGTTCGGTAGGAGTAGGGTAGGGTTTGTTGTGGCGTATGGGGTGTTGGGCTCCGCATTAGGGATGGTCGTATTATTGGGCTGAGTTGTTTCGTAAGTTGTGGGGTGAGGTATAGGGGCTGATGTGTGGGTGTTTAGGAGGGGGAAAGGTGTGGGTTCGAGGAAGGCGGGGAGGAGGGTGTCATAGAATGGTATGAAAATTGGGTTTCATCAAAAGTGACGTGTCTAAAGAGGATCATTTTATTTGTTTCGAGGTCTAGGCATCGAAAACCATAATGGTAAGCAGGGTAGCCCTAAAATATACAAGGGGTGGCTCGTGGAGCAAGTTTGTGTGGGAAGTGAAGGTGAGGGTAGCATAGACACCCAAATATTCATAGGCTAGAGTAATTGGGTGGTTTGTTAAAAAGGCGAGTTTAAGGTATTTCATTTTGAATTGTTGGTATGAGGGTAGATGGTTGAGTTGATAGGTGGCTTTTTGGAGTAGCCTCGACCATAAGATTATTGAATTACGTGGCAGGGAATGCGGGAAAACGTGAATAAATAGGTAAAAAAGAAAATGAAAAAAAAAACAAATAAAAAAAAAAGTGAAAAAGATAATAGGCAAAGAAAAGGTGTAAAGGGTTTTTTATAAATGAAAAAGAATAAAATGAAGAAAAAGAAGAAAGTAAAAAAGGTATTTTAAAAAAAGGTTTGGATCCAAATGGTTTAGGAGGTAAATAAAAGGTGTTGGTTATAAAATAAAAAAGGTTTAGAAATAGAATATAAATGATAAGAAAATCTGTGAAAAAAAAACAAGAAAAATATAAGACATAGAAGTAAAAAAAGAAGCAAAAGAATAACTAGTTTGTATTAATAATTATAAAAATAAATAATGATAAATTGATAATAAAAGGTGATGCTTGAAAAAAGTAAAGTGCGAATTGATATTGTGATTGTTCGTATCTGTTGCGGGTTGTCGTAAGGGACTTCGACAAGATGTTTTTTTTACAAACTCCCTGGCAGATTGTACATAACCGTTGTAGTGCAGTACAGTACTGACAATCTCGAGGGTTGATTGTCTTTCTATAAGGGAATAAGGTGGGAAGACTTGATCATGATCTAACAGAAATTCTTATAAGTTGAGAGATGATTCTTTTTGTTTTTTTTTATTTATAGGAAAGCATGTAAATCATTATTTGCGAGGTTTGGTTGATTTTAGTATTAAAAACTAATTTTAACTACGCTACTGGTGATAACAATTTTAATATAAAGAATGTGTTTATCATATCATGTATTTTCCACAGGTAGCTTCGACCTAGTGTTGTTTCTTTGTCTCAATATGATGATCTATGTAATTTTTTCCTAAGTCATGAACGAATTACGCGAATCTCGCAGTCTATTTTAATAGTCGTTAGGCATCGCACAAAGGTAGGTAGTATGAAGACTATTACAAGGACCTCTAAGAGTATATTTGTTGCATTTGTAACTATTATTAAGAGTGGATCAACCATATAAGGGGCAAGGTAGCTTTGAAGACTGTTACCAATGGTATCCTTCTAAACAATTTATGTTTTCCTAGACAGAATCATCTTCGGATATCAAACCAAAGCTGGTTTTCTAAGACATAAAATGCTATTATCACAAGATGCCAACACCTCTTAGATCTAATCCTAGGTTCATATATCATAACATAAACACATTAGAAGGTTTAGCTTAAGCATGTTATAAATAAAGCAGACATTAATGAATCATACAACTTAGAATATTCAATGATTAAGATAATCTTACTCGATTATAAAAATGAATAAAGGAAGTTCAATGGAGGGTTTGAGGCCCCTAAATCATCCTTTCAGCTATTAAACGAATAGGGTATGTCTTTCTTTTATCTAAAGTTAGCACTTAAACCCTGAAAACGGATTTGTATTTTATATGAAATCGTTTTTGCCGTGGCGTGCGTTGTTAATCGTGACGCCGTAATGAGTAGAATATTGCTAGATAATGGGTTGGGTCGTAAACAAAAATAAATCTGTCGACATATCTGGATATCCTTGTTGACTACTGTCTTGAGATGGTGTTGTGCGGCGTCATGAGTAATTCTGGACGCCAGTCTCCAGTTCTGAGTAGAAATTCTTGAGAGATGTTGGTGTAGGTTCGTAGTCTTGTCTATTTCTTCTCTAAATGAGCCCAAGTCACGTGTATTCCTCCAAATGCCTTCCAAATGTTGAATACCTGAAAAGGAAACGATTTAAGTACTATTTTTTGGCCTTTATTGCACATTTTAGGGGGTTTTTAACGACATTGAATAGTATATAAATGGACTCCTCATCAAATTACCCCTTTACACTTTGGGGGGGGGGGGGGAAAATTTTTCTTGTCCCAGCCAAAGGGGAGTTTCTACCTAGACTACCAGCATTTGAGGGTCACTTTTAACTACTCTTAAAAGTATTTACAACACAACCTTCTAGACCTCGTAATTAAAAGCACGGAAAGTATATACTAGCACCTCACATAAGTGTTTGGGATTCTCTCTTTCACTGGGTGTATAATAAATTATAACATATGGGGGAAACGGAAATCAACAACTCATTCTGTCATGGATATATATTTTCATAAGCTTGGTAAAGGATCAAACTCCACCGCTTAGCTAGCAAGCAATATTCATTTATATCTAAGAGTCTTTTATATAGGGTTGTGGCGATGAGGTGTAAGATACATATAATGGTATCGGACAAACGGATGTGTTACATTTGGTGGCTTGGCTTTGGGTGGATTTGGAGTGGAAGGGTTAGCTAATTATTTACACGAATACACGCTGGTTTGGTTGCTAAGCCAAGACTCAGACGAAGATATTCAAACTCTACACAACTCTATATCAATCTCTTTTCTTTTTCTTTTCTCTTTTTTGAATAACATAATACATCACAACATGGGGTTTATAACACGTACCCCTACACTTGAGCTTTTACATGCTCGATATTTACAATCTAACTAATGACCCGATTTGAGGTGGATCAAAATAACATGGAGATCATTTGACAAACATATGGGGGTATTGACTTAACTTTTCTTCCCCATTCTTCCGCGAAATAAATACTACCATGAATCCCAATCGTCCCAAAACTGTATTTACAAGGATAAGGACTTAGCAACCGTGTACTCAATAATTAACTTGGGTTAAACACAATAATGTACTAAAAATGAGTACATACAAGGTGGGCTAAGGCTTTTTGGGTGTAACGATTGGTTTAAGGGTTAACAATGCTCTTCATTAATAGTCCGGATTAACCAGAAAATTACGAGAACCGTGAAAAAGGATAGGCTCGGAGGGTTGTACTAGGGGTATCCTGCACTAATAATGAGTGCATGGCAAGGGTGTGGGATAGTTATATGATCGGTGTGACCATCATAACAATTACAAGTTTAAAACATGGGTTAATCCTAATGCCTCTTATTAAGCAAATCCTAATACTTACTATGCGGTCTCGGGATGCATCACAATAACAAGTTCTAGAATTTAATATGCTACCGGTACACTCTCATAATCCCAAATTAACCGATACCAATGTTCCAGAAAAGGCGACAAAACCACACATACACATCCGTCACGACGGAATAGATACACATGATTTCTCACTCCTTAACTCGAACAAGCTAAAGGTATAATATCTAAGGGCGAACCTCACATTGTGGGGGTGGAATTTTGAGGGTTTTTGTGCTAGTAATATAAATTCCTATCCATGAGACGCTAATAATACTTGGTTTTCGTCGGTATGTGTCATAAAAAATTTTAAATTTGGGTAAAAATTACCTCTTATGCTATGTTTCGGTGTATTACCCATCATTTTAAGGACAAAGCAAATGACAAATGAAAGAATAGTTTCTAAGGCTTATTTTCCCCCTACACTTAAGTAGAACATTGTCCCCAATGTTCTCTATAAGTACCTGTTAAAACAAATAAAGGGAAAAGAAAACAAGAAAATGAAACTAGTACTCCCCTGGTTTACTCAATAATGGAGAAGAAACATGCGATAACTGGTTAAATCGTCCTCCGAGAATCATCCAATAAAACTTCCTAAGAACTTCCAAGCTTCTTCTCATCAAATATAGCCTGTAATCAAAGACAAAGACAACTATACCAAGCATAAAATGTGAGATTTACCGATATACAATGTGAATTTAGGGTTCGACACGATAGATAGGATGAGAGAATTGTTAAACTCATTAGGTTTTTGTAGGTTTATGACAGAAGAATACATATATTAAATGTTATGCAAGATTTATTTTCAGAATTAATTTAAAACTTTAAGTTTTCTTGACCTGGGCCTTTGACGCCGTCAGGGTTTGTGTGACCCCGTCACAAGCATCATGGTGACGGCGTCACATGTTAATCGTGACACCGTCTCCATAGTATGTGAAAATGAAAATTTTATTTTTGATAAAAAATTTCCTGCACTTGATCCCGTAAGCTAATTCTAGTACAAATGGCTGCAATAAAAACTTGAGATTTACCAATTCAATCATATGCCTCGAAACAGACGCGAATTAATCTAAACAATTCATTTAACATGTTTAAATTTGGCTCAAAAGCCGGATAAATTCCCCTACACTTATTGTTTGCAAAATACCTTTGCTTGAAATTAAGATGAGGTTAAAGAATCATCCTATGTCCGACATGGTATAAACGTTTGTTGCCCGGCAATACCGGCACAGTGAGCAAGAACACACTCGAACGGGGATGTCAAACCCAAATAATCTATTTATAACATTCGCGCTCCACTACAATACTTACAGTTCCATGATAATGCTCAAGGGTTATCGCTACTTAGACAAACACTTAAATCGTAATGTAAAATGTCCAATTGCGTTCATTATAAAACAAAAACATGCATATGATCACACCCCAAAACTTGTAAATCATTGTAAATGTAAAACGTGGGGCTATGAACTCACCTTGTGTGTATGATAACAAGTATATCACAGAAAATGTGTCACGGTAATGACCGAATGCAACCTAACCCAATATAGGTCGTATAAGTACTAAGCATTTTGATTAACTAACGCCATATATAATTCTATATAGCTACATCACCATCTAATTGTATTTGTGAAATCTCATTTATAAAGTAAAAACGTTTATAAATATCTCTTTAGTGAAAATGGCGTAACTTTACCGTTCTAAGTCTGTTTCTTACGTTTCTTATGTCCACACTTTCGTATTAAGACGAGTTATCAGAATATTATATTTTCATATTTTAAGTCCTCTGGTGAACAGTACTTTTTACTGTTCATATACTTTTATAAAATTAGTCGTCGTAAACTCGTAAATGTCGCATCTTATTCGTTTTAACTCTGATTTTAGTGATCCTTTCGAGCACGTCTTCGTAATTAAATTTTTTATCTAATTAATGTATTTTCCAAAATTTATCTGAGATGAATAGTGATTTTTACTGTTCGTAGTTTATAAAATTATTTTTATAAACTTTAATTTTCGTAAACGCGGAAAAATCCATAACTCCTTCGTTATTAATCGAAAAATTATGATTCTTATTGTTTTGGAATCCTAAAAATATAAAATCAATAGGTTATTTTTCGAATTAAAACAGAAACATTTGAGGTTTTTGTTAAAATGCATTTTAAACTTATTTTTGTAACTTTTTAGTTTAGTCACCTTGTTACAAGTCCTCTAATGTGATCAATACACAAACTTGTATATTTTTATAGTCCTATA
>BQNB010058553.1:20127-37718 GCA_026074375.1 Tanacetum coccineum | reverse complement strand
CAATCCATAGTGCCTATGTTTAAGGGGAGGCCTATGGTTGAGGGGAGGCATGCTGTTGTACTTTTTGTACATTTCTAGATTTTTTTTTATCTAGATATCTCGTTTGTCCATTGTATCTTTCTTTTGTTTCAATGCTCACCAAGTGCAGGTTGAAAAGGATGCATAAGATGTGGTTTCTGCTGCATCTTACCATTTCTGCTGAAACACAGTCATTCCTACTGATGTTTCTGGTTTCTACTGATTTTGGTCTTGGTGAAATTCATCTTTTTCGATGGGCGGATGGTTCTGAACGACGCTTTACCTCGTTAAGAGATCTTTTGCCTTATGTTGGGCGTTCCGATCTGGTCATTTTATATGGTCTTGTTATGACAAAGTATGCTGCCAGTCCTGCTTCTGGTCTTGGGTTGGATTTATGGGGATCGTTGCGTAATTTGATAGCTGCTAGTGAGACGTATGATGCCTCTATCGTCTGGCATGATCAGGATCAGTGGCAAATTCATAGCTGGCGTTTTTATGGTGAAACCGGTGTCCATGTGTTAGAAACAGTTGCTGGGACGATTGTCTACATGCTTGCGGACAAAACATATCCTATTGCTCGTTCAACTATTCAGATGTTGTTAGACCATGGTTTGGAAATTGACAGCTATTCTCTTCGCACCAATGCTACATCTGCTGTGAGATTGATTCGGTCTCTCTTAGAGCAACTGAATCCTTCTAGTTGAACCTGGTATTAGCACATCACTTTTGGTAATTTGTTTATATTTATCTTTATGACTTTTGATTATGTTTGTATATATTCTCTTTTGTATATGCTAAATGAGCAAAATGATTGAAAATGATTGCTCACTAATATATGTATGTTCTTGGCGTGTCCCACTTGGTGAACGTGCTTGCACCGACACAACAACTGGTTCTCAACTCACCATGTTTCTTTGAAAAGAAAGAGTTGATTCTCCTAAAGGATACGGTCTTTTGGAGTGAGTTCTTAAATCCGGTGATATAGTTGGCAACTTGCTCATAAGTTGTATGGTTTTCACTCACCATATCACGTCGTGTGAAGAGTGGCTAGCCCATAAGTTCATGGCTTATGGTAAAGGCTGTGGAAACTCCATGATTAGATGGTTGGCACTTTACCAAAAAGTGACTGCGTGTTCCAACTCACCTGGTTTGTATGTTCGAATTCGTTGGAATGGTTTCAATCCACCATGGATATTCTTAGTATGTTATCCAAGGATTGACTAGCCCAAGAGTGTACGGCTACTTGGTAAAGCGCTTCTCAAATCCGTTTTATAGCGGTGATAGGTCGCTAAAACTTATCAGGGTAGCTCAACTTACCGATGTTTCACGTACTGATTAGTTGAGACGGTTATCAATCCACCGTAGATATTCTTTCTTTTTGGTATCTAAGGATTGACTAGCCCACCAGGGTACGGCTGGTGGTAAAGGCCATATCAATTACCGTTGATGGCTGTAATGACTTGCCAAAAGTCATATAGTTTGCAACTCACTATGTTTTCTGTACTAAGAGTTGATGGGGTTTTCAGTCCACCTGAGGATACACAACCTTACTGGTTACCAAAGGACTGGCTACTCCAGAGTTAATGGCTACTGGTAAAGAGACATCAAATCCATTTACGGTTCTGTCGATGATTCGCTTCCCTCTTCTGGAAGTGATGAGGCCAGTTTGCAACTTTTGTACATACTGTCATGGTCGCAGTGGTGGTTCCAAACTTGTTGCTGTAAAGACTCTGCTTGGCCTTTCACTTGTTGCTGATTTGATACATTGCTATATGTTTACATTGTTGCTGATACATTCTTTCAAGACTCAACAAGGCCAAGCAGGCTGTCTTCTAGCTGTTGCTGCTGTTGCTGTCAAGTCATCCTTGCTCAACTTCTGTGGTGCATTCATATAGTGTTGCTGTCAATCCTCCAGGTGCTGAAGATATTGATCTATTACTGGAAACTGGACAATAAGCAAGTTACAATCCAGTTTAGGGGAGGATTGTTAGGATATATCATTTCTGCTGACTAAGTCATTTCTGCTGATATAGTTCATTTCTGCTGATAGTATATCAAGTACTTCATTTCTGCTGATAGTTAATCATTTATGCTGATAGTAAGATTGTTTCTGCTGATAACGCAGTTTTGTAATAGTTAGTTAGGATATGCATGAGAAATGTTAGGAAGTGATAATGCATATCAGTCAAAACCCGTTTAGATAGATTGGGCCGCTAGGGTTTCACTAGTATATAAGAAACCCACGGCAAGGTGGAATAGACACCTCTAGATCTCACAAACACATTCCAATAGTTATTATTATTAATGTATTGATCAATAGTGATCTGTTTCTTTCTTATTATCTCTGTTATCATTCTTCTTATCATCAAGTTATAGATTCCGCATATAGCTTGGTATTCAACCAAGAGCCTCTCTTGTAGATTTACTTGTAAAAGTTATCTACCACCCTTAACAGGCTAGAAAGATCTATTACTGGGATCTCACATCAAGTGTGAAGTGTTCTAACACATCAAAAGAACGTTTCGATATAGTCATAATTTCATCACAAAAGAATCGTAATTTCATTTCTATTAAACATTTAAAAATACAAAAACATCAAGAAATGGTTCTACACAGCTCGCTCGCACCTAGTTTCATACAACATTAACGCCATTTTAGCTCTATACTCTTGACATTTCAATCCCACATTATCACCAAAACTTTTAATGTCGATATTTTTTCCCTTCGTAAGCATCTCAAGAAACTTACATGTCATGACACCACAATCTAGTGTACCATACACAAAACTCTGTTTCGGCACGTCGCTCATATATCTTAGCGAGATCTTAAAGCATTTCGGATCACGCTTTGTATTTTCAAACCAATTCATGTTTTCCAAGTCTTTTTTTATGAAATCTTTCCATATCTTCAATAAGTCTACAATTTTTTCGCCATTTTCCAGGACTCTCAAGACTGACTTAAACATACAAAACATAGTCAGATCAGGTTTCCATGCTGCACAACCCAATGCTTGTTACCGAGATTGATTGGGAAAAAAACCTGCAAAAAACAATACATATATTAAAGGGAAACACCTAAAAAGGGAAAAAAAAACTGCTCAAAACTATGCTTAAAACTGCTCAAATCTGCTCAAATCTGCTTAACTGCTTAAAAAATCCTTACATCTGCTCAAATCTGCTTAACTGCTTAAGTTAGCTAATATCTGCTCAAAAAAACTAAAAAAAACTAAAAACACCTAAAATCAACTATAATCTGATAAAATCTTCAAAAAAGAACTAAAAACACCTAAAATCAGCTATATATCTCCTCAAATCGGCTTAAACAACAAAAACCTGCTTAACTACTTAAATCACCTAAAAAACTGCTAAAAACCGCTTAAAACAACTCAAAAAAGTTTAAAAATAAAAAATTCAGCTAAAATCTGCCTAAAAGAACTAAAACTGCTAAAAATTCAGTTTAAAAATAACTTACTTGTGAGATTTTGTGCCATGATGGATACCTCGGATTTGTTCCATCTATGGTTGCTCGAAGCGCATCCACAACCGATACCATACTCAATCTCATACCGCTATCAATATGAAACGCCACTAGCTCGCTAAGCCCAAGAGTCCACTGTGCATTATGAGGCCTCTTTCTCATCATAAGCTCGATAAAGGCATTGATGTGCTGTTGAAATAATACAATAATGAACACTTGTAGATACTATTGTAAATGCTTTTCAAGAATCGAAAAGTATACTTACCAATCCATCAAGCTTCCCTTCTTCTAGGTACTCAGCCTTTTCGCCTCCCGGGTAAAGAACATCCCAAAAGCTAGGTTCACATATGAGTCCTTTAGGAAGACAATCAAGGTAACAATCTGTCTTCTTCTTCTCAAACATACTATAAATGGGATATTTTTTCCTCTTAATCTTACTCAAATCTGGCAAAGCGTAGTCTGGCTTGTCACCTTTCTCCAATCCTATAAATTGCAATTCATCTTCTTTGCAAAAAGATTTGAGGGCTGCTGAATCTGAAGCATCTATATGTATATCTTTGGCCGCATCTTTGGCAACATCTTTGGCCGCATCTTTGGTATCTTTCAACACCTTTCGTTATATAAGAAAACAATAAAATACAAGTTAAAGACCATCATTATATCTTAAATTCAGTCAACAATTAAACAAATTGTTTAGTGATATATACCTTCGTAGTCGTCATGGGTACCGAAATGGTCGAAACATGGGCCATGGTAGTGGATGCTGGTGGTGGTATGGTGCAACGCATCTTACGTGAATAACATCTCATTGGTGACTTAAGCTTCAATGGAGTGCGTCTGACACGTAATTTACGTCGATGAGCCAACGGGAGAGATTTCTGTGCAGTCGATGCCGGTGATGTGTATGACGGTCCCGGTGACATGTAAGCTGCTATGTCTCCATCCGACACGACTCCAAAGTCACGTTCATCACCCTACAAATCATATAATAACCAAAAAAAATTAATATCAAACTTAAAAGCAAGACGTTCAAACTAAATAATCAAAATCATATACAAATAAAATACCTCCAATGCAACCAATCGAGACTCTAAAGTATTAATAGTACACTGTAAACTAGACACGGTCTGAGTGAGAGTACTAACACGTGCATCGCCCTACAAATCATAAAATAACCAATTATTAATAAAAACATATATTTTCAATAAGAAAATAATATATTACTAATGAACTAGGCTTTACAAATAACATACCTCCAACGCAAGCAATCGAGACTCTAAAGTACCAATAGTACCATGTAAAGTCGAAACGGTCTCAGTGAGAGTAGCAACAGTGCCCTCCAATTTAGTAACTGTCGTCATCAACTGGTCATACGTAGGGTCTTGCAATGATGATTCTGATGAACCTCTCTTCCTTTTCTTCTCACTTATGCCGTCTTTTTCAATGTCGAGTTGCTCACTTACTATCTCACTTTGAACATGTTTACCTTCAAAATACTCCAAAGAGGCCTTCCACCAATCAGTCTCGCTCTCGGGTTTAGTAGGTGTAAGGGTTTCCAATGGTGGGGCTAACTGATCACCAACGAACAAAGTACAACATCTCGACCAAGTAAACGGTTGTGTCGACTCCCAAGCCAAAGCCCTCGGAATTTTCTCCGTCGGCTGTTTGTGGACATAACGATGTGTAGCTGGGATGGCCTCCAATATCCATATCTATAAAATAGTAAAAACAACATAAAAAACAAAATAAAACATGTATAACAAATGTTACTAGTAAAAATTACCATAAAAGCCCAAACAAATCCAGTCATCGTGTATTGGATTTTTTCCCCTTTCTCGCGCTTGGCATCATGAAGCAACTTGCGTCTATGTAAAGCATCTCTAAGCTGCGAATATGTATATTCCCAAATATACGACCCCCATGGAAAAATATTCCAACAATTTGATAAATGCTCAACCAACTTCAACATATCATCAGAAACCCTGTGTGACAATTGGTGGCCCAAGAATCCTTGTTGTAACAACACCAAAAGACATATCCTAACTGCATCATTGTCTTCCAAAACAAGTGAACGCTTACGCATCTTATCAAAAATATCAATAACATCGCTTAATTTAACCGAAACTTTTGCTTCAATATGAGGGAAAATCCTATTCCTAAATGGGTTGTCAGTCAAGTTCTTCACCCACGTTTTCATATACATATTGCAACCAAAACGTAAACCGGTTACTAAACAAAACTCTTGGCGTCTAAAGTGAATCCGTTGACCTAATACGAGAAATGAGAGCTCGTTTGCTTTGCCATCGACCATACAAGTAAGTAGGGTATGAATCAAAAGTTGGCTATTCTTTGTTAGGCCAACGCCGAGCCAATGTCCAAAACATGTTTTCTCGAATATTTCAACTTGGGTAGGAGTGAGAGCTTCACGTATCTCTCTAACAACCTCAATTTTGGCCTTAATCGTTACAGTCGGTGGCTGCAAAAGAAAAAAAGTGTTAGCAATCATAGTTCATAACAAGTTCATATAATTCACTAACAAGTTCATCATATCCCTCACAAAAAAGAGGAATAACCTAACAGTTAGATAAACAATATGTTCAGTCTAAAAAGCCATATTTCTGCACAATTTATGTTGTAAAAACAACATTTAAAAGCTTTAAGAAAACAACACACAAGAGGTGTAGAAAACATGCGAAAGCTGTAAAAAACGGTACACAAATGCTGCATGGTTCTGCTGTTCAGGCATCCATGTTTCTGCCATATTCGTGCTGCCCAAACGGCCCGGTTTCGGCTGTAAAAACAGCAGCTAAAAGCTGTAGGACACTTATCATGGTTAAGAGGCACCCATTATAAGTGTCCTACAACTTTTACTTATAAGGAATACATTATGTTGCTATTTCTTTAAATCACATGCTTTAAAAAATGAAATGTGTGATGTTCTTCTGTAAAAGTGCTGCAACCTCCCATCTCTTTTGATGTAATAGAAAACCACAGCATAGATACCTTTTTTTTCATAACCTACTATGTAAAAGAGAGCCTGTATCAACAGCTACGTGGCCAAAAACATATAGCAAAAGCAACATGAAGACAAGTGATAGTGCTATCGAAAACCCCCAATTCAAAAAAACCCAATTAAAAAAACCCTAATTATGAATTTCAACAATTCGAAATAAATGAACACATCAACACGATAATTTAAACAAGAATTATAAGAATAAAACGTACCGCGACTTCTTCTTTATCCATGATTTGTTGAAAATTGCAAAACCCTTTTACAACCCTCTAATCGCAAGATTTGTTGCGGGGTGTGGTGGGTTTTTTGCGAACAAAAGATCGCAGGTTTGTGGGGTTTGGTTTTTTGCGAACAAAAAAAAACCCTTTCAAGATCGCAGGTTTGTTGGGTTTGGTTTCTTATAAACTTTATATATATGCGATATTTTTTATAAAAATCGAAAATTTTCGATATTTGTTAAAAAAAATCGGGCAAAATGTCGATATTTTTTATAATATCGAAAATTAGGATTTTGTTAGGATTTATCGCAAAATTTTACGAGATGTTTGCCGATTTATATTTTAGGAAAAATAATAACTTAAGCGATTTTTTCTATAAAAGTAGGCGATTTTTAATAAAAATTTAATACGGAGTTCTATTTAAATTTTAGCGATTTTTTATAAAATAGTCGCAAATTTTGCGATATTTTCTAAAATTTATCGCAAACTTTGTCTCGATTTTTTTTTTCTCAAATTTTCGCAAAAGTGAACGAATTTTGCGATTTGTTATGGGTATATTGGCATTTTTGACTAAAAAGTTGAGTATTTATGTGAAGATGAGGTGTAAAATTCGGGTATTTAATTGTGATTCTCAGACAATTATTTAAGAACTTCGATTTGATTTTTTTTATAAAAAAACCCGTGATACTAACCCGGTCCGGTACAATGGCTAAAGCTGCCCCGATCCAACCCGGTACAAACCCTCATGCTTAACCTTTATCTCAATAACCCACCCTCCTCATTCCACTATCCCCACTTTTTTTCTCTCGATCTTTCCTGCACCGTTCCCAATCTAATTATCTCATCTCTCTCTCTCTCTCTCTCTCTCTCTCTCTCTAACATATTATTTGTTTTTGGTGATTAAATGTAAGAAAAACCTCCATTTGTGATTGTTAGGGTTTCTGTGTGTGATTCAGTTAATGGTTTGCCTCAAAGAGATAGTTGATTTATGTGTGATAAATTAGGGGAACACAAACTCCGCTAGCATGAATCATTTTTATGGTGTTTAGGTTGACAATATTTTGAAGTCTGGGGGTACTAATTGAGTATTACACATACCTGAGGTTTTCCCTTCTTTCTTTGGTTAGTTTACTGTGATTCTTAACTTTTCTTTATTAGTATGATTTGTTTTGGGTACGTTTATGGATTTGTTGAATTGAGATGATTGTAATTGAGTTAAGAAGAAATAACTGTCAACTTTATGTTATTCAGATAGGTTGTGTTTGACTGTTTCAACAAATTAGGGTTGCAACACGGTTGGTATTGGTGTGAAATAAATAGTGTAACACTCGGTTTACCTAGCTTATACAAATCATTAGTATGAATTAGGTTTGGTAACTTGGTTGTTTGTTGTTGTTGTGTTGTTGTATGTGCCGTAAACAATAATGGGTCGGAAGTTTATCCGTATTTTGCGGGGCGACCACAACATCACTGTGGTTGTCAGCCACAGACAGAGAGTCCGCGTGGCTCCCACACACATCCGGAGCGCTTCTCTTATGTGTGTACAGCCGTAGCGCTGCCTCTTTAATGTTGTGTGATGTTGCTCTTATTTTCGTTAGCCTTGTAGTGAAGCTTTATGTTTGTTGATGTTGGTATGGTGCCCTATAACAAATAAGGTCGGAAGTTAATCCGTATTTTGCGGGGCCGACCACAATCACTGTGGTTGCCCCACAGACAGGTGTGTCCGCGATTACTTTTGTTTAAAATTATTATTACAAACTTTAAAGAAGACTTTAATTAATTAGCTAAGGGTAAAACTGTCATTCTGTCAAAAAGTAAGAAAGAGAAAGCAACAATAAATGCTCTTTTCATAAACTTTGTGTTTTTTTTGGGGAATAATAATTTTAGGACGAAAGGAGTAAAAGGCATTGTATAGAAAATAGAACATTTTAAGGTTACTTTGAGGTTTTACTCAAGATTATATTTTAAATATATACAATCAGGAAGAGCTCTGATTGATTTTTTATAATAAACCCGGATACTAACCCGGTCCGGTACAATGGCTAAAGCTGCCCCGATCCAACCCGGTACAAACCCTCATGCTTAACTTTTATCTCAATAACCCACCCTCCTCATTCCACTATCCCCACTTTTTTTCTCTCGATCTTTCCTGCACCGTTCCCAATCTAATTATCTCGTCTCTCTCTCTCTCTCTCTCTTCTATCATATTATCTGTTTTTGGTGATTAAATGCAAGAAAAACCTCCATTTGTGATTGTTGGGGTTTCTGTGTGTGATTCAGTTAATGGTTGCTCAAAGAGTTGTTGTTTTAGGTGTGATAAATTAGGGGAAAACATACTCAGCTTGCTTGATCATTTTTGGTGGTTTTGGTTGACAATATTTTGAGGTCTGGGGGTACTAATTGAGTGATTTCTCATCTGGGGTTTCTTTTTCTTGGTTAGTTCTTGATTCTTATCTTATATTTATTAGTTGTTTGTTTCTGGGTACGTTTGATTTGGTTAAATTTGATGATTGATGAGTAAAGATGAAAAAATGTCAACTTTATGTATATTCAGTTGTGTTGACTGATTCTACTAATTAGGGTTGCTAGGGTTAGGGTATTGGGTGTGATAAATCTTGGGAAAACTCGGTTTACCTGCTTATATGCATTTTGTATGAATAGGTTGGTACTCTTGTTGTTGTTGTTATTGTTGTTGTATGGTGCCGTTAAAAATAAGGGGTCAGAAGTTATCCGTATTTTGGCGGGGCGACCACAACTTCACTGTGGTTGCCGCCACAGACAGTGTCGCGTGGCTCCCACAACAGCAGAACGCTTCTCTTAATGTGTGTGATGTTGCTCTTATTTCTCAGCCTTGGTAGTGAGCTTTATGTGTTTGGTGTGTGTTATCCGTTAATATGTATATGCAGTTTTCAAGGTTAACTCAATCTCAAACGTTGTTACTAAGTACATTTTTGAACGTCTGTGTCTTGGCGAGGCAACCTATTAGGTTTGCAGGCGTGGCGGCATCCACTTTTTCCGATTCGTAAAGCTTATACTTTCGGCTTATGCTTCTTCGATGCTACCGATACTTTTGTTGCCGCTATCCATGGCGTGTGACGATGTTTATACACTGACAAGCTGCAGAATAAGCCGATAAATAATTTTTCTGCATCATATCTTGGCGACACAGCCGAACCATGTGTGCTCAGTTCCACTTTTTATGAGATGAGAATGGGATTATAAAAGGCTGTGATAACATTCCGTGTGTTGAAATAAAGCTGACAACATCTGCATCTTGACGGGGCAACCTTGCTAGATTTGCAGCCATGGCGGTTGTGCCCTCTTTTTTATGTGCTGCAAAAATGCTACAAGTCCCCTTCTAATATAGTTAGTACCCTACCCTGGCTTTTTACCCGATCCGTTTATCTCTTCTCTTCATACACACGTGGAGGCTACGTGCCATTCCTGTTATGTCTATGACTTCCTCAATATGCATATGGCAGTTGTATATGTTCATTTATAGCTTCGATTACATTTGTGAACGTCTGTGTCTTGGCGAGGCAACCTATTAGGTTTGCAGGCATGGCGGCATCCACTTTTTCCGATTCGTAAAGCTTATACTTTCGGCTTATGCTTCTTCGATGCTACCGATACTTTTGTTGCCGCTATCCATGGCGTGTGACGATGTTTATACACTGACAAGCTGCAGAATAAGCCGATAAATAATTTTTCTGCATCATATCTTGGCGACACAGCCGAACCATGTGTGCTCAATTTTTTTTTTCCCCCCACTTTATGAGATGAGATAGGATTATAAAAGGCTGTGAAACATCCGTGTGTTGAAGATAAAGCTAGACAACAAAATCCGCATCTTGGCGGGGAAACCTTACTAGATTTGCAGCCATGGCGGTTGTGCCCTCTTTTTTATGTGCTGCAAAAATGCTACAAGTCGTTGGGTGTTTGGAGCAGATTATTTTTTCTCTATTTGTGGTTGTATTAGTTGCAATATTGCTCTTTCAGTGTGATGCTATGTTCATGTCTGCTTAGATGATGCTTTCGAACAAAGCGTCACTACAAACACAGGTTCCTACGTTTGAATATTGATTATAGGGAACAGTCGAACCTTTTGGGTAATGATTTAGGCTAACCACGGGCTGAACATAAACCAGACGGTCTGCATCGTGGCGTGGCAACTTACTAAAGTTGCAGCCATGTCAGACGTGCTCTGTCTCTCCGATGCTCTGCTCTTCTAAGCCTATAAATATATACAATCACT
This sequence comes from Tanacetum coccineum, assembly GCA_026074375.1. NCBI lineage: Eukaryota > Viridiplantae > Streptophyta > Magnoliopsida > Asterales > Asteraceae > Tanacetum > Tanacetum coccineum. Next base: position 26,737 of record BQNB010058553.1, on the reverse strand, counting down.
AGGAACTCCGTTTGAATGCGTGAACTTATTTGATTTTTACCAAACATGAGGTAACTTTATTTCGCTTACGGGTTGGTTAATCAGAAGGCGATGATGATGATCTTCTACTGTTGTGTTTTAGTTATGTCGTGTCTACGATGGCAATGATGAGCAGGCATGATGGCAATGATGAGCGGAAGTGGGCTATTGCTTGGCTAGGCTACCTATGTCGTACGCAGCCGTGATAGCTCGCCTGAGCCAAATGTGCGAGACACGTCTGTCATTTATACTGCATTTGTTGTAGCGTGTTTTACTATATTATCCTATGCGGTGAGAAACATCGAGAGAACAATGGGTGAGTATGTGTTTATCACCTGGCGGGTCAAACATTAAATGCAAGGGGCTAGACCGAGGCGGGTTTATATATTTAATATTCAATCGGAGTTTCCACGCGCCAGGTTTATTATAAAAAATCAATCGGAGTTCCTGCTTATTGTATATATTTAAAATAAAATAAAATTAAAAATTTATGTGTCGCCACAGCCAATGTGTCGTCTGGCTCCCGCAACAGCGGATCTGAGCCTAAGAAGTATCATTATATATCTTCAATTTTGAGGGAATGTACTTGGTTTTCTTAGTACAGCTTCACAGGTGCGGACCCTATTTCCTTTTATAAACTATATATATTGATCTTGAGTTCCTATCGATACTTGAATGGTTCGTGGTTCTTATTTGATATTTTTAGCTAAAAAATGTAAAGCTAAAATGAATCAGTAAACTGAGATTTTTTGTGTGAGATGTTATAGTACATCTGAAAATCAGATTCGGGATTTTTGACTGTTTTAGCTGTTATCACAGTTAATAAATTTCCGCTTTTGTTTGCATCGCTTTCGTTGCACATGATGTTAAGCGACCCGCTGATCCTTTACCTATGTCATGTGTACGATGGCAATGATGAGCGGAAGTGGGCTATTGCTTGGCTAGGCTACCTCTGTCGTACGCAGCCGTGATAGCCCCGTCTGAGCCAAATGTGCGAGACACGTCTGTCATTTCTACCGCCTTTACTGTAGCGTATTTTACTGGCCACCTGTTTGGGACGTGATTAGATTTGCAGCGATTGTAAGGGTTTGTCACCCTCACATGCGTTGCCATATAGAAAAATACTTCTAATTCAATACACGTGAGAGTGACAACACCCTTATTGCGTGGTCTGAACGCTTACCTGTTAATCGTTGTTTTCCTATCTTAAAGCTGAACGAAACGGGTACGCGGTTCGTGAGGTCCTTAAAATTTGGTACGAGAGGGGGTAGGCTCGGTTCGATCCGGTTCGATGTACCATATAATTCGGTACGAATAACCAAATTTTGGTACAATGTACCATAATTAATAAAGAATAATAATTTCTTACACAATTTAATCACTTCTAATAATTATTTTATTAAGTATTAAAACCATAAAATAAAAAAATCGAAGAATATCACTAAATAATATTTATTTCCTCTCTTTGTCCATAGCATTGCCAGATATGAAAAACCCAATCACGTGGGATGGATAGGACTTACACGATAAATATATAAAATTTATTGTTTGACTTTCTCTCTCCTCATATCATCTTCTTCCTCAAAAATAATCCACCGTTACTAGATCTACTTTAAAACTTTCTATCTACGTGACATGAATCTCCGATTTGAACTACAGTGTTTGGGAACGTGAAAAGTAGCGATCCAGATCGCGATCCCGAGCGATCCAGAACGCGATCGTACCGCGTTTGGGTACGAGCGATCCGGAACGTAGATCGCGGGTAGGCTGGCGTTTCCTGTGACTATGGTCTGAACGCTTACCTGTTAATCGTTGTTTTCCTATCTTAAAGCTGAAAATGTGTATTTAAAAAGGCATGATTACGGAGGTGGTTATTGCTCTGGCTAGGCTACCTCTTCGTATGCAGCCGTGATAACCCGTGTCCTAAAACTTCTAACTGAGCCATGTAGAAACTGTTTTTACATTTTGACGTGTGTGACAGCCGCAAACTCCTAGGCATACATTTACACCACACCTGAAGCTGTGTAGGGTTCAAAGAAACCAGAAAAAAGAAACAGAACACGTGTTTGCAGTTCGAAAAGGTGGTCACTTCTATCTAACTCTGTATGTGTTATTTGTATATAATAGATAGAATCTTTCATTAGTTTCCATATGCTATCTCAATTACTGTTTGTTTTTTACCAGCTTCTTTGGGTCAAAAGAATGAATGAAGTGGAATGGTCCTTTCCTTTCCATTAGCTACCAAGAGAAGAGAGAAACCTTCGGGGTGTACAAGGGCGGACCAAAGAAAAATGGGGATTTGCTTGCAGTTAAGGTGCAACAGGTTGCTATTTCACGTATGTAGATTCAAATTTAGTTAGAATATGGACATGAGCAATGTATCATTGTCATAAGACTACGATTTTGTTATACCAATGTTTTTTTAACTTTATTATTTAAGCAAAGTTTACACAGGAATAAAAATAATTGCAGGTCGGATATTTTGCATTTTCTGAAACGACCTGACCCAAAACACACTGACTGAGACGGGGTTGCAAACGCCCCGCAACGGAGCGGGGGCAAACCCCCTCGTATTGTAACATTTATGAAGAAAGATCGTCCATAGTGCTTATTTTGGCTAGATCTTTTTTTAATGGGACTAATATCTCTGTTTTTTGAAGACTAAAGCTTGTATCCTACAAGTGTACAACTCACGGTCGCTTCTTGTGCTACAAGCCTACAATAATGTCACATCGTCATGATTAGTTGAATATGCTTAAGTACTTAGAGCAAGGGGTGTGGTGGCTACAAAAGTTTAGCCATTTAGGCCCCATCGAGTGCCACATCACAGTCATCTCATTTCAACACAACAACTCAAAGTACTCCCTCATTCATAACATACCATATTTTAGCCATTTGGTCCCACCATTCACCAATTTATTTATTTTTATCATTTTTTCACACAAACTAAATTTATTTCATTCAAATAAAAATACAAATTACAATACGGAAATAAAAATACAATACGTAATTAAAAAACAATACGGAATTTAAAAAAATACGGAATTTAAACTAATCATTTAGTAGATGTTGTTGCCAAATATGCTCAATCAAATTTCGTTGAAGCCTTGCATGTGTTTGTTTATCACGGAGTTATATGTCAACGACCTTGAAGGACACCAAAAGCTCTTTCAACGTCTTTTCGAGCACTTTCTTGACGACGTTTAAATACGGCATTTCGCAACCGTAAATGATTTGACAAAAGCTGCCCACTGTGAGTATATCCCGTCAGCTAGGTAGTAACCTTTTTCAAAAGTAACACCGTTCACTTCAAACGAAACAACTGGGGCGATATCATCAAGAAGGTCGTCAAATAACGAAGAATGATTTAAAACTGTTAGATCGTTATTCGCACCTGCTACCCCAAAAAATGCATGCCAAATTCACAAATCGTATGACGCAACGGCTTCAAGCATTATAGTTGGGTATTTTTTATCCCCCCTGCCAAATTGCCCGTGCCATGCTTTAGGACATTTAATTCATTCCCAATGCATACAATCAATGCTACCAAGCATACCCGGTAACCCATGAATTCTATTATGTGCGTCATATAATTTTCGAACGTCATTCACGCAGCTTTCCTTTAAAAACCTCAGCGTAAAACAAATCAATAATGCACAACAGTAAGAACAATCGTGTGCACAATGTTCCCCATTTGTAGTATTCCATTTATGTCGATTGCATCAGGTGATGGGCCGTATGCAATTGCGAATGGCGGATTGTGCATTTCATCATCACTACTAAATCCCATTAGACCCGTATGAAAAACATCGGGTCGGACAACACAAAAAAACAAAATGAGCAGTAAAGGATAAATTTTTCAATTATTTTTCAAACCTAGACTATTTCTAAAAACAGTAAACGGTTCATACGATATCGACGTCTAAAATAGTAGTCCGGATATTTTGGGGATGGACCAAAATAATCGGCCAACAACCGTGCTTCAGCAACATACCGATCACATTTGATCGCTTTACGACTACAGCGTGAAATTTCACCCTTGTTAAGTTGCATAACCAACTCGATGTCTTCAATATCATCGAGATCGGACATATTCGAATAGTTTGAAGAATCACTCATTTTCTTTAGTTATGTTTTGAGAGAATTTGAAAGTTTTTATTAGGATTTGTGTGGGAGTATATATAATGAAAAAGGGGATTAATAATAAAAGGGGATAAAAAAATACTTGATTTAAAAAATTTAACCGTTGCCAAACGTTCTCTTCTTTTTTTTGTCCGCTTCTGCGTTGGTTAACTGGCTAAATATTGTGGCGATGGAGTTGGCGAGTGATGATGGTGTCATGGCGATGAAAGTGGCGAAGCCACATAGGACTGGCGAATGAAAATTGCCATGACACCGTTCGCTCTTAAGTTGTCTTTTGTGTTAAAGGTGTGTAGATAAAATTTGTATAGTTTTTGTTATTTGTACATCCATTAACTTTTCTCATGAAGTTTGGACATCCATATGAATGTTACTATATGACAGTTAAGCCATAATCTCACATCTGAAAAATAAACTAACCATACTTTGTTCATCAGGCCAGAAAGAAAACTCCAATCATCTAAAGCAATTAAAAGATGCACACAAAAAAGCTGATCAATCTTAGAATTAAATGTCAATCAAGATCTTGTAACCAATAAGAGAATTTAGTAGATACCATAAAAAAGTTCATAGCAATTAAACGCAGCAGATATAACAGCGCAATCCAAAAGATATACAGTAAGGAATATGAGATTAATCAAAATTCTGAAAGTTAACAAATTCTTTTACAAACTCCTAGTGATAAAAACATCTGTTGGATATAAGTAACTCTGGCACGTATTCTTGAGTACTTCACTAGTATCAAACTCTGTCACCTCGAAAGACTTTCTTCGTTTAGCTAAAAATCAAACTAGGAATTGAGTGAATCGGTTAAATAAAATGCATTAAATGGTGAGATCGTTAACCAATGAGCTTCAAATCAACTACTTTAAGAACAAGTCCATGTTCCAGCTAATTAAATTTTGTCCTTTAAGCTCAACGCCTCAATTTATTTCAAGATCACATATGTTTATAACAAATGACAAACACGAAGTTTCATATAAAATTATAAATAAATAACGCCAAACAATGGTTCAGTGTCCTCAAAAAATGACATTTTCAAAATCCCATATTTACTGCCTTATATCACCAAACCCAGCCATAACATGATTTGACCCGGAAAATAGGAAAACAAAAAAGAGAGCTTCTCTTCATCCAGACGTCATTAAGGTAATGAAACACATTATTTTCTATGCACAGATCCAAAATAATATCTCAACACCAACAAAACACATGTTTTTCTCATAAAATCAAAACATCAAAACCCACGTCTTTTATAATTCAAAAGTTGAAAAAACCAAACAGACTCCCATAAAAAATGATAAGAAATAATAACGCTCCCCGCGATGCGATTACAACCCACATAGCCTATTCATTTTTAGCTTATAGATGAGGAGATATAAGGCTCTCCACGATAGGAGGGCCACCTCTAAACATCCGATTACCGATAAACCACATATTACCATCCCACCAATAAGGTCTATAAGTCGCTTCCCAAAGGTCGCATGAACTTGCAGTTTCATACTTTATTTGGCAATTATCCATCATTCCCCAAGACTGTTTTGCATTGTCCTCCTTCATTACACATGCCTTATTGCCAATATAGAAAAGTATGCATAGACATTCTTCCATAATCCCCAAGCTTCTACGCAAACGGAAACGATTATCTAATTTATAATATCTCGCATAATTGGGTTGGGGTACTTTTTTAAATTCCTCTTTTGATAAATCGAAGGATAAAATCACTTCCTTTGATTTTTGAGCTTTAGGATTCATAACCCAATGAATCGCCCCATTGCATAAGATACCAGCTGGATGTTGAAGGTTGGTACATGTATAATTCACTTCTCCAATAACATTCCAAGCATTTGATTTGAGAGAAAACACTTTAAAGTATGTTCGGCCCTTACCTTTCTGGACCCCACATACAACCTTGTAGTCGTCTCTGAGGGAATCATAACCAAATCCCCAACACGAGTCGTCATCTTTGAAAGGTTCATTTCGATTTGGAAACGGTTTGACGTGGTTAGACGGATTTGGCACCGGTTTTACTTCTCTAGTCAATGGATTAGCTACTAGAAGTTCATGACCATCAGTGAAACATACTAGACCATAGGAAGAGCCAATAATAGAATATCCATAACGATTACGACGTAGAAAAATAGCCTCACCAATCCTTTTAAGTCCATTTTCGTTACTATTGTAACTACGGTTCAAATGAGCTTTGATGAAATGAGAATCGGAGAACAAAGACTTCCACAACTTACACACGCTCTTGCATCTAATGAGATTCCTCACATCCAATCTTAGGAATATGTTGTACCAAGGGAAATGAGCTTCAATGAAATGAGATTCGGAGATCAAAGATTTCCACGACTTACACACACTTTTGCAATTAATGATATTCCCCACATCCAATCTTAGGAATACGTTCTCATATATATCATCAGGGATAAGATCTGCCATTGAAGCC
>BQNB010058553.1:7784-19533 GCA_026074375.1 Tanacetum coccineum | reverse complement strand
GTTGCGAGTTGTTTCCTTGGTGCCTTTCCTCCTGTCGATTTACGAGCTGTTTGCTTTGTTCTTGCCATTTCTTTCTTTCGAATGCTTTTGTTTTGATTGTTTTGTTTTGTGTGTGAATGTGAATGTATATTTGGAGACTAGATGAGTGTGTGTATTTATAGGAGTTTGAAATTTTTTTAAATTTGGGTGAAAAGAAGGAGGGAATGAATACGGGGCGTTGGATGAGTGTGATTTGTGTTTGTTTTGTGTGGACGGTGGAGATTGTTTTGTGTGGGAGAGTGCGGATCGTGATCCGTGTGATTTGTGTTTGTTAGTATTTCATTTGTCTAACATCCAAGTTTTGTTTGCTTAGACTATCTTTATTCATAGCTCTTGACCAACCGGTTGAGGGGTCATATACAATATTATCAACGAGTTCACTTCATGACTTTCAAATTATGCATCCAACCTACACATGTCACAATATCATTGGCATTCTATGTTTTCATTTATTTGAAATAGATTTTGCATGTAATAAATAAAGTGATATATAAGTTATATTATCTTTTATTTTTTTTAAATAATTATATTATTAATTTTAATTTTCAGTTCTTTACAAATCTAGCCCAATATTAACATATTTACATACGTATTTTAATTATATCATTTTTAAATGAAATACTTTTTTAATTATATCTGTTAGCCTTAAAATATGGTGACAAACACGGAATTACATTAGTTCATTTATAGAGTGACACGTAAGGACTAATAATGACTAGTTATAATAGTTGTGTGTCACTAGGACTATAAATACCTCCTCCATACTTCCATGGAGGGGTGAAGCTCACTTTTGTAAAAAGTGTGTGTGTGTTTTTTTCTCCTTTTTTCTTTCAACTAACACACACATCTTCCCATATCTCATCTTTTCTCTCTAATAAACATGGCTCAATTTCTCTTTCACTTTACCATGCCTCCGGATCATGTGTTATAAGGTGAATCTAATGTTAACAATTGGCACCAGAGCATAGGGGGAATCCGTGTTGTTTACCAACTGATTTCGTGGTTAAATAAGCTCAAAATTCGTGGCTTATTTTAAGCCAAAAAGGCCACGGCTCGAATTTTTATGGGCTTATTGGGTTGTTAATCTTGTTCTCTCCTTGATCTACATGTTAAACAGGTTAGATTGTAACAATTTCAAGTGTTGCATAAGCATCAAGTTCGAATTATAAGCTTATAAAGTTTGGTGTTCTTCGTGGAGGGTTGCTTCGTTTTTTATGATCCACGAAGAAATACATGTAATTGGATGGTTAATCTTCATATACCATCATAGTATTACATGTTATAGCCCATTTTAGTGGATAAAAAGCTTATTTGGAGTGATTATGCAAAATTCGAACTTGGTGTTCTTCATGGCGGTTTGACAAGAATAGGGGACAAGATCCACCTTTTAAGGAAAAGTCAGGTGGCGGTTTGACTAGTCAAAGGCGGGTTGATTAAAATAATCAAAATATAGCCGGCGGTTTGCCATTTGGTTGCGGTTTGAATAGGTACCACGGCGGTTTGATTATTTTATTGAGCAAAAAGAAACGTTACTCTGCCCAAAATTCAAAAAATCCACGGCGGTTTGACAAATGTTCTAGGCGGCGGTTTGCCCATGGCGACGGTTTGCCTTGTGGTGGCGATTTGGTGTAATAATGGTGGCGATTTGCCATAGATGGCGGGTTGCCAAAGGAGGAGGTTTGCCACACAGAAAACCTAGTTTTGACTACCTAATTTCCCAAATTTTTTTTTCTCTTCTCGACCTTACCGCGAAGGTCGACCCGCGCATCAGGTGGGCCAATCAACCATAAAAACATACCACACAAACAACAACACTTAATCCCAAATGATGCTTCGAAAAGATTCACTTAAACGACAACAAAGGCTAGAGAATCGATTACGACAGCCAAAGTGGATCATGGAGTTTGAAATTTGGGTTAACCTTTATTTGCGATTGAAGTAGGATTTCATCAAAGGCGTCTACTTATTTCCAACATCTCAGACTTTCTTCTATTCTATTGATTGATGACTTGCTTGAACGTATACAGTTATGATTAAGACTTGGATTATCTAATTTCCAGAAGTCAAGGGGTGGTTGGATGAAGACCTGGAATACTATCACTTAAAGGAGTTACATTATAGTGCTCAGTGTCACACGCAGATGTCGTTGTGGATAATTTTAAGAGGTGTTGTACTTCTTATACTTTTGATGGAGTATAAAGGTACTTAGAGATTCTCTTCTTAGCTCTTATTCAATCAACAATAGTGCAAGCTTAATCTAACAAATTGTGGTGGATTTTATTTCACAGTTTCAAGTAGGTATAACGGGTTTACTTCACCATGTGATCACAACAATAGCCAAAAAGAATACGAGGTTGGTAAATTAGCCAGAGAGTTAAAGGTTGAGATGTAATCAGCACTTCTCACGGGTATTTTTGTGCTATTCCAAGACAAAGATACTTCACAGTCTAAGCAAAATCTTCAAAGTTCTTCGATGACATTCATTCACAAGACCTTGATTATACCAAGTGTTCTTGATTCTTGCTTCATCTCCTCTACGGTTTCTGAAGTCAAGAGGGTAATGATTCTTTTGTTTATCAAGATTTGTGCTTATGACTAGAACTTCTCGAGTATATGGACGTACACGACAATGATGCTTCCGAGAGTTCGCAACCATCATGGGGGAAAATGTGTACATCTGGGATTTAATTGACCTTGATGTTACCATGTCAACTTCCAGGGGGAAGTTTGTTAGCCCTAAAATGTTTAGTATGGTTTATGAAGTATTATGCAAACGTGAGAAGAACAGTTGCTGATTTCTCGCATGCACCCCTGAACGAATATTCACCAAGCCCTGATGACAAGAAGCAGTGGTCGTTGGTGTGGTTTGACTTCTACAAAATTCCGCTGTGCACTTTGATGACAAGTAGAAGATTGTTCAAGCTACATTAATGTTTCAGAATCTGCTTAAGATAGGGATGTTGGTTTAGGGGGAAGCCGATTCAGAAACTTCGCCAAAAAGGAGTCTATGAAGAAAGCTTTTCAAGACATGTTGCATGAATTGGGGGGAAGTTAATCCAACTCATGCATACTACAATGGTTCAAGAACAAGTAAAGACAATGAAGATCCAGGCTGGAATACAAGTTTTAAGACGAGGAGAACTCAGAAGACAACTTCAGCTGTGGAAGCGCTTTGGAAGACTATATTACGTTGTTATTTGTACTTGTTAGGAACATTGTAAGTAATTCCGTATATGTCCACATATTGGGGGAAGATTGTTAGCCCTAAAATATGTTGACTAATCCGGAATTACATTTATCATTTATAATCATGTCGGGTTTGTTTAGCTAGTCAAACCCGGGACTATAAATACCCCCTCCATACTTCCATGGAGGGAAGCTCACTTTGGTAAAGTGTGTGTGTGTGTTTTTCTCCTCTTTTCTCTCAACAAACACACACACTCTTCCCATCTCATTTTCCTTTTCTCTCTATAATGAATAAATTCCTCTTTCATTTTACCAAGCCTCTGGATCCGTGTTCTTAAGGTGATATTAATGCAACATAAATATCGACTATCCTGATTAATTTATGATTATTTATATCATTCTCCATTATTTACCATGTGCTATGACTCTGCATACCTTTACAAGTTCTCAACGAATTGTGTACTTGTGTTGCCAGAATCGTGTCGCCCAGGGGATTTAAAAAGAGTTTTTTTATCTTCTGAGTTTACACATTTTATTGATATTGCCCCAGCCACTTTAAATTCTAGTTATGAAATCGAATTAACAGACGGAAAAGTTGTTAGCACCAATACCATTTTACGTAGTTGCACCTTAGTTTTGTTAAATCACGTGTTCAAAATAGACTTGTTGCCAACCCGGCTAGGATGTTTTGATGTTATCATTGGAATGGATTGGTTGGTATACCACCGAGCTCTCATCGATTGTTATGAGAAGATTGTCCGTATACCTCTTCCGAATGGCAAGATTCTTGAAGTTCAAGGCGAGAGGCCGGAAAAGGATCTTGGTTCACTTGCATGTTTCAAGGCTGATGAGAAAAAGCTTGATGACATACGTGTTGTCCGAGACTTCACTGAGGTTTTTCTAGATGATCTGTTAGGTTTACCTCTTGTGCGAGAGATAGAATTTCGCATTGATCTGATTCCAGGCGCATCGCCAGTTGTTAGATCTCCATACCGGTTAGCCCCTTCAGAAATGTTAGAATTGTCGAACCAGCTTAAAGAACTTCAAGAGAAGGGTTTTATTCGACCAAGTCACTCACCATGGGGAGCACCCGTGCTCTTTGTCAAGAAGAAAGATGGTTCGATGAGAATGTGTATTGACTACAGGGAACTAAACAAGTTGACTATAAAGAACCGTTACCCTCTCCCCAGAATTGATGACTTGTTTGACCAATTACAAGGTGCGTGTTGTGCACTTACTTATTACAAAAAACCAAAAATATTTTCGACAATTTCACACCCAATAAAAAATTTTAAATTAAAAATAAAAAAATATCAAAATGTAAATATATATATATATATATATATATATATATATATATATATATATATAAAATAAAAAAATTATTGTCTTGTCACCTAAGACCTTGTTTATAAAATTTATTTTTTCATATTTTGTGCTTGAGGCATCAAAGTTTTAATTTGGGGGGGATTCGATAACGTCATATTATACAAGTTTTTATATGCGATATCAATGATGTTATATTATATATAATTGGTAATTATAAGAACTATGGTATAGTATCAGAGTATATTTTTGCTATTGTAGGTTTCCTTGGGATTTTCTCGTGGAAGACGGAAAGAAAAAACACGAAGAAATGGAATCTTAAACGAAGAAAAGACTCAAGTTGCATGCTTTATCCCGACACCTGTTCACAGTTTTGAATCATAACTCTGACATAGAACGAAAACTCCGTTTTAGTTATTCAAGCGCCACGCGAGTGAATTCAATTATATACAACCATGAAAAAAGGCCAGCGGCTGAAACGACCAAAAGTATGCCCCGCACTATGCAAAATGCGCCCACATTTTTCACCAGGACTGAGAAAGTCCTTTAAACACCAAAAGTGCAGCGGTTTTACCCAAAGTGCAACGCACTTTTAAGGCGGTGGAGAAAATTAAATGAAATTAAATGCTAAGTGCATTAACTCACCAAGTGCGGCGCATAAATAAGTGTGTGCAGCGCACTTTGGCCCCCGAAAAGCATATAAATACCCTCCTTGGCTCTCCCATTTCATATATCTCTCATATAATCTTCATACATCTTACACACACAATCTCTAAAGCTTTTGGATAGGAGGAAGGAGTGGTGAGGATCCTTGGATCCAATGATCTAAACACCCCTTTAATCCACCACTTACCACCATTTCACCATTATACTACCACCACAAACCACCAGCATAGCCATGAATTTCCAGAATTCTAACGCCATATCTAGCCTACATATCATCCATTTCCATAAGCTTAACACTTATTACCTTGATTCTTAGAGGATTCACACCAAATTATCTTAAAGAAATCATCAATCATAACCTTGATACCAAACACACCATTTGTGGATACGTTGTTGAATTTCTAGAATTTAGATGACATATATACGGTTAACTCATTAGCCTTGGTTTTGTTTGATCTATGGAATTGTTATTTTGGGTTGGTTGGGTGTTTTTGTAGTCGAAAATATTGGTATTGTTTTACTTATTCTCATAATGTGAAACAAGAAATAATCTTTGATGATTTTGCCTTATGAACTTATTATAAACATGTATATGAATTCGATGTTATCTTTACTTGGATCCTTATTTATTTTTTGATTTATCATTACAATAGATATAGGTTGAAAGGCTCTATTGTCTTGATGAATTTCGCATTGTCTGTCTGTAACAATTCGGTGCTAATCTTGTGAGAATTGATTAGTAAATCTATAAATAACCCAAGTAGAATAATGTATAAGACCCTTCCTTATGTTGACCGACCGATTTGGGAGGAATTCATATGTATGCATATTTTATATAAACCATTCTTAATGCGCTCGTGATGATGTAGTGTATAGGCCGAAAGGATTCTATGTTATCATTGGTAGATATGCTTGTTATTATGATTACCCATCATATATGACTAGTATGTTTTGTTTATATAAAGTCTTGCTATATCTCTATCTATTATGTTATGTGAATCATGTCTTGTTCCTTGCTTACTTTATACACACGTTTAGGCTATTTGACCCGTGATAATCATTTAGCTTTGTTACTTGTTAAACAATCTGTGAATTGCTACAAATCATGTGGAACGACCTGGACTTACCTAATACTATATTACACTCGAATAGGGTATACTTTCCCGAATGTTGTGTTTTTGGTTAAAATCGGTATTTCTAGTTATTATAAATTTAAAGCTTGTAAAAACACACATGAAACTTCCTAAGTACTTCCAAGTTTCTTCTCATCAAATATAACATGTAAATCAAAGACAAAGACAACTACACCTGGCGTAAAATTGGCAGGATAATGATATATACAACAAAACTTTAGGGTTGACTCTATGAAAATCATAATGAATTGAGAAAGAGATGATAATAATCATAGGTTTTCTGCAGGTTTTACATAAAAATTACAAAATTTTATAGATATTGCACAATTAATTTCGAAAATAATAGAAGAATGTTGAATTTTCACGTGGCTGGGGGCGTGACGCCGTTCGGAGAAATCCTGACGCCATCTCCAGCCACTGTGAAGAATTCTTCTCCGTTTTTATTGAAAATTTCTTGCACTCAATTTTATTAGTTATATCATGTGTAAAATACTGCAATAAAAGCGATATAATCTACAATCATATTACTCGACTATGACGCGTAATTAAATCTAAACAATTTATTTTATATGTTTGAATTGGTTCTTATAAACCGGATATTTTCTCTTACACTTATTTTATGCAAAATACCTTCGATTGTTAATAAGACGAAGTTAAAAATAAAACAAAGCATGATTACAAAATAATCCAAACATACAAGAATAAATGATAAATAATTAAAACACAAGACACTCCTAAATGCGGGAAAATAAATATTGGGTTGCCTCCTAAAAAGCGCTTTTCTTTATTTATGAGTCTTGTAGCTAGACTCAAAGTCACGCGTCATTTACGATCATAGATGTGATCCAAGTTGATGATCTCTTTTGGACTCTCCCTTTCAGAAAGTTTTCTAGAGGTGGGGAATGACTGGAGGGTTTTGGTGAATTCTTCTCTATCTGGATCAATCAGCCTAATCTTGGCATGCCACGCCCTGTCTCTATTTTTGGGTGGTTTGTCCCAGTTGATCAGATTTTCTATTAAATCCTCTGACTCCCACATGTTTCTATTAAGGTTTATGGGTATAGCCCCTAAGAATTCCACCATTCTTCTAAATACTAGGACGTCCTTAAAAGGATTGACTCAGCATCTCTAGCTATTTCCCATTCATCGGGTAAATGACAGTCATGAATTCCTTCTTATCATAGTAAAGGGTTCGAACGCCCACACCATCTGAACTCGGTCGTGGTTTGTATGACTCCCATTTTCCTACTGTGGTCTAATAGGGTGCTTCCTCTTCACCTAGTTTGATTCCTTTTACTCTAAAACTAACCTAGTGATCATTTCTCCTACCGCTATTTTAGCTTTCCTACAATCTATAACTGCATTAGCGGTTGCTAAGAATCCACTTCCCACTAGTAAAGGAGTTTCGAGGTCCTTCTTCATGTCAATTACGTAAAAGTTGTTTAAGAGTTTTAATCTTCCTATGTGGACTTCTACATCTCTAACAATTCCAACAGGGTAAGACTTGGTTCCATTTGCTAACCCGAAAACATAGTCAGTTTCCTCTAAAAGTCCTATGTTGAGCTTTTTGAATAAGTATAACGGGATTATGTTCACGCAAGACCTTAAATCAGCTAAGGTATCAAAAGTTTTAGAGTCTCCTAGTTAACAAGGTAGAGTGAATAACCCAGGGTCTTCCATCCTTTTAGGCATTTCACCTTGGATAAATGTGGACCCATTTTTGCCTAGCTCTAAGCTCTCCACGTATTTGTCTAGAATTGCATTATACATTGGAGCATGAGCTAGGACTTCGAGAACCAGTAGATTGAGATGCAAATCCTTGAATTCATCTTCTAAAGTTTGCTCGGGTTCTTTAGTTTATCGTGTTCTAAATTCTGTGACCGTTTGTAGTTGGTCCTTTTGGGAATGGTTTGTTTCTTTAGAACACGTTTTGACAGCATTGATCGAATTAGGAGGATAAGATGAGCATTGGGGATCTCCCGTAGTAAGAACGAGCGACAAATGGAGAGGTAGAATTTAACAATCAGTTTTGGTTCATAACTGTATCACTAGGAAGTGCTCCCATTATTCGATCGGTGATCGCCTTCAAGACTGTGTCAATTTTTTTGGTCATCTCGCTTTGTTTGTTTGTTTTGAAATCGACTTCAAAACTTAGACAAACTAGCTTCTTAAGAATGCATTGAAGTTTGGACACCAATCCTTCAAGATTTTTGATTGATTATTGAAAATTTTGAGATTGTGGTTGAAGGGACGGCTTAGAACGAACATTTTTGGTTGAACCTGTTAGTTGGGGATTTGTGAGAAATATTTTGAGAATTTGGTGTGTTGTCTCTACTTAATTTTGGTTGACTTTGATCCATGATGGATTATAGGTGTCACCAAGATTGTTTTGCTCGGGTTTGAAAGTGTACCACTTACCTCACCGTCTTCCATACGGTACGTGAGGGACGCATTATCGACAAAAGAGCGTTGCTCAGGATTTTCCATGCATTACTGAGAGTTTTGGGTACCACTTCAATACTCACAAGAGAAGTGATTTTGTCTTTTGAACAGGTTGCATAGGAGCAAGATGAGCTTCCAATCAAGCAAGTTGGACTTGATTTTCAAGCTCGATGAGACGACAGTCGGATGTACTCAATGGCATCTTGAGCCAAAGAGATTGCCTTGACCGGCTTAGCAAAGTCCCTTGGGTCATTCCAACTTTTGTTGTCATAGAGGGCGAGGTCCTCTAATAGTGCCCAGGATTCTTCAGCATTTTTGTCACGAAGCTTACCACCGGCCGATTAATCGATGGTTCGTCTTATGGCGGGATTTGACATGTCCTAAAATATTTGAACTTAGAGCCAAGATCGATGCATGATGAGGACTTTTTAAGATGTAAGACTTGAAATGAGTCCATGCTTCAGAGAGAGACTCTCCTTGATGTTGTTGGAACATAAGGATGTCATTACGAAGTTTTGCAGTCCTTCTTGGTGGAAAGAATTAAGCAAGGAAACGAGTAGTAAGATCCTCCCATGTAGAGATAGATCCTGCTGAAAGACGTTAAAGCGAATTGCTAGCTTAACCATGAAGGGAAAATTGAAATAAAAGCAGGCGCATTCTTTCCTTATTTGCAACATCAAGGTCGAGTGAGTCCACAAGTTTTAATAAATTCTTAAGATGTTGGTTTGGATCCTCGGATCAAAGTCCGTAGAATAAGCATCCGTTTTGCACCATCGGATGGTGTCGAATCGAAGAGGCACCACATTGTTCCCTTCGGGGAGCTCAATGGTGTTCCTGTAGCCCTCGTGGCTAGGTTTGGAGTAATCTCCAAGAGTACGGATAGGATTTTCGTCTCCCATAGAGGTCAATGAAAAAATTTTACGAAACAAATAACACAAGAAAAGATACACTACGAGAAAGCTAATATACTAAAAATAAAATTCTCACTTGATAGGAATCAAGCGAGTAGACCTAAGCTAAACAATGATCGAAACCTAACTATTCCCTACACTAGTGCCGAAAAAATTATGAGATTATGTTATACATCCAACAGAAGTTTTACAACGTCCCATGCCCAGTGCACCTATCGTTTGCTGTGTAAGTATAGGCAAGACTCGGGTTTGTTTATCCGTTCTCTAGTGGAATAGGTTGGGAGAAAATATTCTCGAACAGAATCTAACAGAGGTCTACAATGTTGAGAGAAAGAATTTCTTTTTTTGCATTTTATTATTTTATAATAAGCATGTAAAATCTAATTTGAGAGTTTAGTTTTTGTTTTAACTAATTAAACTAAATTACAAACTAAATGTTGGGATTAAAGCTTCATAAGGCTTGTTTGGAATTATGTTGCTCTTATCAAAGTATAGTTGTCTCAAGAAGAAAGTTAATGTAGCTGGTGTATAAGTTTACTGCTGCTATTTTTCGAGTTAGTGTTGCAGACAGAAGTTTATAACAATCTGACAGAGTTCAACTGCTAATGGATAAAAGATTGATTAAAGATAAAAGATGCTTATGTTAATATGTTATGAGATATTTTTGTAAAAGATACGGTAAAAGTTCTTTATATTTTGAAGATCATTGATAACTAGGAAAAATATTGGTTAAGCCAGTATTTTTTAGGGAACTCCTTGGTGTATAAAAGGAGGTCCTAGGGCATAAAGATTGATATCTTGTTTCATTGTTCTGTCAATCTATTCGTAGCTTCAAGGTTTTGTAACCCTAAAACTATTAAGAGTGTTTGTATTATATTGAGGCTGAAAGTTTGGTAAAACTGTTTTGTTATTAATCTTATTCTTTACTGTTTCATTGAAATTCTTCTTAGTATCATTGACTAGATTCCGCATAGTCCTTGATATTAACAATCAAAGTTTCTATCATAGTTGTTTTGGATTTATCCAATTCAACTTAGCCTTATACAAGCTAAGCAAGATCTATTCTATTGGGATCAACACGTGGTATTTGAGCTTGTGAGAAGCTTTGAATAAGAAGAAACTTTACTACACACAAGATCTACTTTTTCAAGAAGTAATGGATTCTCAATCTACTCAAACCATCAAGCTACCCATACTCCAACCTGGTGAGTATGCTCTCTAGAAGATGAGGATGGAACAGTACCTACAGTGCATTGATTACACTCTATGGGAGATCATAGAAAATGGTAATGCATCCATAGTAACAAAAATTGTTGATGGTAAGGAGACTGTTATCCCTCTTACAAGTGTTGAAGAGAAGGCACAAAGAAGGGCATAGTTGAAGGCAAGAAGCACTTTGTTGATGGCTTTACCTAATGAGCATCAATTAAAGTTCAACTCATATAAGGATGCTATGACACTGATGCGGGCTATTGAGAACAGATTTGGAGGTAATACTGCTACAAAGAAAACTCAGAAAAATCTTCTGAAGCAACAATATGAAAACTTTGTTGCATCTAGCTCAGAAGTGATTGAGCAAACCTATGAGAGGCTTCAAAATCTAATAAGTCAACTGGAGATGCATGGTAAAGTTATCCATCAAGAAGACATCAATCAGAAGTTCTTGAGAAGTTTGTCACAAGAATGAACTATGCATACAATTGTATGGAGGAACAAACCAGAGATTAAGATATTAAGTTTGGATGACCTATTCAACAACATAAAGGCTTATGAGTCAGGGGTCAAGGGGACATCTAGCTCATCCTCAAACTCACACAATATAGCCTTTTTGTCCTCTAGCAGCACTAACAGTGCAACTAGAGCAGTTAATACTGCTTAGGGTGTTAATACTGTTGGCACTTAGGGTGCTGCTGATAGCTCAACAACTATTGAAAATTTGTGTGATGCTGTGATTTATTCCTTCTTTGCTAGCCAACCAAGTATTCCACAGCTAGATAATGAAGATCTACAACAAATCAATCCTGATGATCTAGAAGAGATGGATTT
>BQNB010058552.1:5093-37719 GCA_026074375.1 Tanacetum coccineum | reverse complement strand
TCAAACTGAGTAGTCGTTGCACGCATGCTGTCACAACCATGTAAGTGGTTTTTTTCCTTGACTCCATAACCCGAATTAGACGTTGACCCTTCCCCAGAAGGGATGTCTGCAATGTTTTCTGAATATTTGTTCACACCTACAATTTCCATATTAGAATCCATAATGGGTCCCGCATTATTTGTATCTTCTTCCAAGTTACCATCTTTGT
This sequence comes from Tanacetum coccineum, assembly GCA_026074375.1. Taxonomy (NCBI): domain Eukaryota; kingdom Viridiplantae; phylum Streptophyta; class Magnoliopsida; order Asterales; family Asteraceae; genus Tanacetum; species Tanacetum coccineum. The sequence goes on along the minus strand of BQNB010058552.1, from coordinate 37,511 downwards.
CGGAACCGTCTCTGTCTCCGTCGTCATCCCTATCCTCGCCAGAAAGATCACCAGATTCATCAACAGAATCTCCAAAAACAGAAGAAGTTAATGTATACCCATTAAAAAGTGAGTCAATCTCCCTATCAAATTTTGAAACACGAATGGTGAGTTTTTCGATGCCTATCGGTGCGAGAACTGATTCTCAAATAAAGTCCATACGTTTTGTGAGAATACAAACCTTACTAATAGAATGGTTGGATTGTCTTGCACTACATTCTTCAGGTATTAGGAATTGTCCCCAAGTTCCAGCGATGGCGGAAAAGACATTAGTATTCCACAGGTGTGGTGGGAAACCCAAGATAGAGACCTAAGTTACACGGTTATGGATATGAATTTTGTTGCTCCATGGTTTGATGGTTTTAAAGTGGGATTGAAGGTTTGGGTTTGTGAGGGCTTTAGCTGCTATTTTTGGATTGTTAAATTGGATGAGGAGATGGAGCCCCCCTAAGTATTTTATAAAGAAGTCGGAAAACTTTTCGTCTACAATAATGTTATGGGTGTTTGGAGCACTCTCAAGTGAGCGTAGCTCAGTGATGATTAAGGATTCAGATTGCTCAGAGGGAGGAGGTGGTAGGATGGGGTTAATTTCTAATAGTTGTGGTGGGGTTTCATTAAGCATGGCGACGTAGGAAGTTCCTGGTGTAGTAGCGGTGGTTTTTGAAGTGGGTGTGTTGGTGGGGGTGTGGCGTGTATGGTGATTGATGGGGATAAATTTTCTCGTTGTTAGTTAGTTGTTAAACGGGTTGTCACCCAAATGTTGGTAACGAGCAATGTTACAACGTAGATGTTGGTTCCAATGCAAATGGAACAGAGTTTTTGTTCAAACACAGAAGTATCAACCACACATGCGAACCTTGAAAATCTGAATCTATTCCCCTGTTTATTTCTTTTCCGTGCAATGTACATGTCAAGAACACGCCCATAATGCTTAAAAACCTTAAGCATGACATGTTGATTCTAGTTTTCAGGGAAGTTCGTAAAGTAGTAGGTGATATGTTGTGGGTTTTGGGTTTTTAGGATGGTGTGTTTGAGGTGTTAGTTGCGTTTTCCAATAACCCATGTCCACCCGTTGTTTTCGTCAAATCCGCTGTTGTTGCGAGCACCATGGCGGTTATTGTTTTCTCTATCATCTAAGGCATATATATTTAACTCGGATAAATATAGATAGCACATAAAATGCAAAACCATAACCCTAAGGGGTATATTGTCAGCTGAATATCCCTAGAGGATAAGAAGGGATTACATTTTATAAATTGTCAAATTTATGTACTTAAAGATAATTTTTGAGAGTTTTAGTTGTATTAGAAATGTTATTTAATGCTCTATTAATAATACGACAAACCAAACAAGATCTCCTTCATCTCCCTCATAGCCTAATAGAAATTCTCCATCCATTCTCTCTTTATTTAGTCAAACTTAGGGTTTCTTAATCCTTAAGTTCTACATGTGCCCTGACGCAACTCACGTCGTGGTTCTTCCCAAGAAACCCTAACTAGCCGAATCAAGCATCAAGAAAAAAAGAAAAAGGCAATTACATGCAAGCTGTGAAGATCTAGGAGCTTATTGTGTTGCAGAATCAAGTAAGTATTCATAAAACATCCTTTATACGTGTTAATTGATGTTATATGTCTTATTAGGAGATATTTATATTAGGGGTTTGGTCTGCATGATCTTTATGTGTTCATTTTTTGTTGTGCATGTTTTGTAGGCCATGTGGGTGACCGTTAATACTCTACAGCGGTATGAGAGCCACCTAATCCACCTAGCTATGGATCTTAGTAATTGCTTCTATTATCATAAAAACTAAATCTTTAATTTGGTTCGATTGTTTTGGTCGATTTATGTGTCTTAGGGTTTTATGGTGTTTGCTTTTTGTTAACTACAATTTAATATCTCCTATGATTAAATTTACGGTTTTTGTATTTGGATCACATAGGATCGATACATAAGCGTTTCTAAACCCTAAAGGAATCGACTTTATGTGGATACAAGGGTATCCAGGATCAAGCATGAAAACCTTAATTGTGTTGTCATGTAAATCGCGAAAACAAGGTTTACCTAGTTTTTGTTTTTCTTCTATGCAAGCAGTATTGTTTTCGATTATGATTTAGGGTTTTGAATATTTTTTGAAATGTGTAAACTTTACTAAAACTATGTTAAAATTATGTTTTGAAACTTTAACTTACCAAATTAAATCATATGGTACACAATATAGCTTATGGACCAAGAAACACTTGTCAAGCTTAACTAAACCGTATGTGGGTCGATTTTGATGATCCTTTCCTGATGGGATCATAATATTTGACTTGCATAAATCTTGGTGACCAAGTGGTTAGTTTTCATAAGTTGATGTAAGTTCAGTTTTATCCCATTTTGATTTGAGATTCTCAAATATGAAAACTATGGTTTTAAAATATTTAAAACAAAATCGAGTAATTTAGGAAATAAAATTTTATTAAAAAGTTCATAACTAAATTTTTAAATCTAAATATGGTGACATAGGTGTTAGTGCAAATATTACGATATTTAATCTATACATTCTCTTTATGTTTTGGTGACGACAAACATGTAACTTGTAAAACATAACGTAAAGTTCACAAGTTACTCATAGATGTATACTTCAACTCACGGATATCTCACCATCCTTATCCACCACAAATATACATTTATCAACTTGATCTTGACATCCCGAGACTCTTACTCATATGGGCTTCACTAGTTGGATCGGGCTAAGCAAACGGGCTATCCCATTAAGACCTAATAGAGTTTGGCCCATCAAGGCCCAATCAAAGCTTCTAGAAGATGAAGGGAAACTAGTGAATTCAAATTTGAATTTGCTTCCAGAAGATGGAGGGAAACTAGTTGGCGCACCCTTTTATTCAAACACCCTTTTGTCCAAACACCCTTTTATCCAAACACCCTTTTATCCATTGGACAAAAGAGACATCTCTAAGTCAAGGCTCTCCTATAAAAGCCCAAGGCTTCTTCCCCCCTCCTACTTGATGAAAATACACAATCACATACTAATATACACATAGAAATTTCTTCTTGATCTTTAATCATGGTTCTAGCATAAGGCTTTGATCATGGTTACTTTCTATGTTAGTTCCACTAATACCATGGGGTATTTATTGAGGTATAGGATGTCTCTACATAGAATTGATCATCCTTGATTACTTGTAGATCATGTAGTAGATTGCATAGAAGTGATTACATTTGATCACTTGTATCTCATAGAGCATATTTGATTTCTATATTGTAACTCTTGTATATTTGTGCAGGTCCGGATAGTGTATAAATCCAAAAGTAGTATTTATGTCTTGGTTAGTATTTTAGGCCTCAAAATACATTGGTGAAGTGGTAGATTGGTTCTAGCTAAGATTAGGACTCGATATTTAGCTTAGTGTCAGAAAATAATGTAAGCGATGCAGTTAATGTGTCTAGGCCATAAAACACAAGGTTTGTTATGTTGGGCCATAAAACATAACGGGTTTGGTTATACCTGAAGAAGGACTCGACATCTAGCTTAGTGTCGGAAAATAATGTAAGCATTGGTATAAGGTTTTCTCCGCTGAAAAGGGAGCTTGTTGATTAGTGAAGTAACTCTCGAGTTGGATACTCGAGGAGTGGAGTAAGGCGAAGAGGAGCTTCGTGACCGAACCACTATAAATCACCGTGTTGATTTTCATTTTCTTTTACCTTTCGCTTTACTTATTTCTTTACATTTACCACTTTACTTTTGTACTTGCATTGTGCTCATGATTGTGTGAATGGTTGTGTATATCTTGTTAGTTAAGGTTGTGTAGTTCTTTGTACTAAATATTGTGAGTGAGGTTATATCGTTAGAATATGTGTTAGCTATTGTAAACTTATTATCGACACTTCTCATATTGCGTTAACCTTGATCGGGTAATTGATACAAAAGATCTAAAGTTTTTAAAACAAATAGTTTTTAAAATAGAGTACGATCCATGTATCAAATTACCCATAAATGGGGATTAAATATGAAAAGTGTTTTGTTGCTTGATTCGTACTAGTTTTGTTGTTAAATATACCTCGTATACTAGCTTGAATGAAAATATTCTCAAAAAGCTTGGAAGTGTCAATATATGTCTTTCTAAGTCCTGAGAGTAGAAATGATGTCTAAAACACGAAATTTATGTGCGGGAACAACTTCTTAAAGTCCTACGTTCTATAGTTAAGTCACCAAATGATTTTAATACAAAAAACGTGTTTTTGGGTCACTGGTGGCGGTCCCCTAAATGTTATGGCGGCCCCCAAATATATCTAGGGGTCGTCTGTCTGTTTCGTCAGAATTTGGCAAAGTTTGAAAATTTATATAAAATCAACCGTAAGTCTGTAGAAGTCGTGTCACCCGTCATTTTAAAGGTAATTAAGTCTACTTTCATTTAAAAACACTTCCAAGTATTCATTCCAAACTTAAGTTAGTCAGAATTGCAAAATACTACATAGCGGTCAAATTTATGTTTCGTTTTGACGTAAAACTTGTAGTTTACCTTTTCTTTTAAGTCAAGCATTTCTAGTCGATGTATATTTTAAAAACGGTGTATTTATCTTTTTAAAACATTCATCTTGATTAATTTTTAAAATGGGGAGGAAACTATTTTATTTTCAAATAAAATCAAGCTAAGTATACAACGTTGTATATAATACACAAAACAACGACGAATATCTTTACGTTTATGCTAGATGATTATGTGTGTTTACTTGTGTCTTAATTTTGTTAATAGATATTATTAAGTGAGCATTGCTACTTGTAATTGAGCTACTTATATATCTAAACACATATGTCATGCACACTATTTATTTGTTACTAGTTTTCCGGATTATGCCTAATAAGAATTACGCTGCAAAATTGTTTGTGCATTGCATATAGGCATAGATCGCTATATTTACAAGTGTTACACTTACATCTTGTAAATCATTTTGAGTGTAGTAACTTACTTAGGAATAAAAGTTCAATAGTTTGTCAAGTGTGTGGGAAAATATTGTCATAAGATCATATGTTAAAACCCGTCACTAAAATATTTCCAATACGTTAACTCTCTTCCAACAATATGTCTAAATCTTTTCATCATCTTGGCTTGTTTGACCATGGGTTGGTTAAACAAAATAAAAGATTGTATTAATACATCAGTAATACAAAATGTATTTTTAAACTTTACTTGTGCTTGCATTGTTCTAACACACACATAATTATATTCTTTATATAAACATATAGTATTTTACAAAAGATGTGTGTTGTATTAAAATGGTTAGGAAAATCATTTATATACTCATAAAATGTCAAAAAGTATGCATACTATACATAACAACAAATAGTTTTTCGCACAAGCAAAATATATGACAATTTTGAAGTAAAAACTTAACTTGTCATTATTCATCAACCTCACCTTACAATTAGTCTTAGGATTAATGGAACACACTATGAAAATCTTTTTTTGTTTTCTTTTAAAAGAGTGTTCATGAGGGTCAAGAAATATTTTAAATATATATCGATTCATAATTCAAGTTATGATTGATATTATTATCGAATCTAATTGACAAGTTTTCGAGTGTGGACATGAAATCGAATTCTTATTTGTTTAGCTTTAAGATCATATCAAAATGTAACAAGAGATATTATCTTAAACCTACATACTCAATCACACTCGATTGATGTGAAAATATTGACATCCTCTTCAAAGACGATAAGAATATGCATCGGATCATAACTTACACTTGTGTAAATGATGTCATATTGAGTCTACTTATCCAATAGTTGTGTTAAAAATATTTGGCAAATATATGCATAAAATACACAATAAAGTAAGATTGACGACTTGAATGTTTTGTCCAAAATATTCAAGTAATTAACCTTGCAATGCAATTAGTAAAGTCGTCATCTCCGAAAAGCCAAACATTAGCAAATGCACAACATATGTAACTTTGCTCAAATAATTCAAAAGCACAACTCAAAACTCAAATTCTCTTCTCATCAAAACTTTCTTTCACTTTACCAAATAAACATAATATTTCTTCTTCACCAAATGAGAACCATCTAAGGTTAGGGCTAGGAATAATTGAACATATTCCACAAACCATTATCGTGCTTTCTTTCAATAAGTAATCGTAAGAGGATTTCAAATATGAAGATGATTATTATTCAAACGATAATTAATATCAGTATTCAATCTAATTACAAAATTAGAATATGAATATGAAATCGAGACTAGGATTTATCTAGATCACGAAAATATCAATCAAATGACCATAGATATTTTTCTGAATCTACATGTTTAACCATCCTCGGTTATTACATGAAATCACAAATTCGATTGCATGACAACAAGATTAGTCATCAAATTGCAACTCACACTTGCAATGAAGATGTTTCATTGAGTCTAAAGTGTTCAAATGTTTGTGTTATTAGCTATGGTCAAATTATACATGCTAAACTTAACACACTCTAAGTAGGATTGACGACTTATGAATTTTCATCGGAAAACTCATAAGTACTCCAACTTGATAAGCAAGCCTTGGATGTCATTTCTGAAAACTCAAACCGAGAACCATTATAACTTATATAAGCTTCTCTTAATAACCTAATATCAACACCATCTCCTAGATAATGGGAAAATGATCCTTGCCCAAATGTGGCACCTACACGGATCAATGGATCCTTCGTCCTAGATTCATCTTCGGTTTAGGTAGATCCGCCTTATGGCATCTAATTTAAATATCTCCCTCTTGTCAATCTCTTGCTTAAAAGTCCAACATACATACAACTAACCTTTAGTAAATCATCATTTTTTCTACAAAGAAACATTCACAAGATCTATTGAGGTAAGTAACCTTAATTGAATCTATTTCTTAAAAGACATGCAAAGTTGCATTCTTTGAACACTCTCAACATAGTACATTACACATTGTCACCCTTAAGCATACTCCTAGGCCCTAGATGACTCATTCTTTCGTAAGATTACAACAAATTGCTTTCTCTCTTATTCAACCCTAGAATTCCACACATCTTGATTAGGATTATGCGAACCAAAATTAAATCATGATAGTTGAGTCATATTAGGCCATGTATGAAAAGACAATACAAACTTTTATCTTTGCTACACTTCATAAGGCAAATTTAAGAATTCTATTTTGTCTAACATGAGAATGACTACTAGAGAATCTATTGCACTAGAAATTCAATTTGACCTAACGGTTGAATTGCTTCCAAGAGTAAAGTTGGGTTCATGGTATAACCTGTAAAAATGGTCATGTTTAGCCTAAATTAAGCACCACTAGTGATAGTCTCATATTCATTTTCTAATTTGATTAAATGGCTCTTCCTAAATATGTCTAATGATAGTCCACGTTAATGGACTTTGTATCTCATTAGACACTAAGCAAGTAGAAATTAGGTTTCTCCTTAGTTAATCTAGACAACATGCACCTTACATATGTGCTTTGAAGTTTCAAGATGATATCTTGCTCCCATGTAATGCAATTATACGCCTTAATGATTATCTTGATGCTCAACATTTATTTGCTTAGCTATTAAATGCATGTCCATTATAAAGGCGTTTGTCTTTTTCTAGCAAATTTAGATAAAATATCTTTTAGTTTATCTAAATGACACATGCTCCTAAATGCTAAATGCTAACATGTTTTACATGATGATTGCATTTAAAATTAACATGTTTTGTATGCGTCATTTTACATGACTTATGTGTTAATTGTGCACCTACACTATGTTAGTTTAATGTATGACAATTAATGTTTAAATGTCATATAGTCTTACACATTAATAATAATTGTGTTGATGCATGCTTAGTTAAACTTGCATGCTTATATCTATATGTCTTATGCATCTAGGTATATATTTTCTCACACTAGAATATTTTTCTTCGCGTATGTGTCACAAATCTAAAAAGTCAAAAAAGTCGTAAAATGGTCTTATATCTACTAGAGTCTTCACTCACACATTCCCTTAATCATCATCTCGCTTTCTTCCAAATGATCCACTCTTTTATCAAGGGAAGGTTAGATAAAAATCTAATACACCTCAAAGTAGGTTTGACAACTTAAATATTTCATCTGAAATATTCAAGTATCTTTAACTTGCGATCGCAAACATTAAAGGTCATATCCGAAAATCCACATTCAAGCCTTTTAACAACTTAAGTTAAAACGCTCTCCTTTTTCTCTTCGACGAAAACATTCTTTCTCTTCGATGAAAACATTATTTCTCTTCGACGAAAACATTCTTTCACTTCAAGGAAAACATTCTTTATCTTTTTGGAAATTGCGATCATACCTTTTTCTTCTCACTCAATCACGCCTCTACAACCATATAGATGGCTAATTCCTTTCATCTACATTTTTTTAAGACAACCTCATACCTCGTCATGTGATTGTTCTATGAACATTCGCAATGCTCGAGAAGAGCTACATAACTTCGTGGATGTAGTTCATCTTACGCTAACCACCATCCGTCTTGACATCGTCAAGCTCGTCGCTTCTATCTTCTTTTGTTTTCTACTTTATTTTTTTTACTCGCGGACGAAACACATCGAGATACGTCACCATTTCCTTCAGGACAATGTCCAAAGAGGAAACATCTCCATCGAAAAAGTTATGTCTGAAGATAACATCGTCGACATTCTTTCTTTACCCCTCTAGTGCGAATAGTTCAATTATCTTTGTTAGTGCAAATGATATATCAATCATTTCTGACAACCTCTTGTCAACACCTTCCTTCTTTAGTCTCGCTCATCCTTCCCCACCTTTCAGCTGTATGGAATATTTCTCATTCTCATCTAAGAGCATGTCGTCTCCATCCTCGTCTTGTCTTTCTTTTTATCCTTTTAAAGTATATATTTTGGCATATCTCGCCAAGATATTAAGTGACATTCGTCTACCTTTAAAAAGACATTCTCATAATATTTGCGTGTCAATTAATAAACGATTCCCATTCTCGTTTATTAAAATTCTGTCAAATCTTAGTCCTTAAACATACGTCTTGAGTCTTTTTTATTTTATCATTTAGGTTGTTGATTTTCAAATAATGATTGCATGTGTCTAGTATTTAACTCTCTTTCAAAGTGTCATACTTTAGAATATTAACACCTAAAAGTGCATTTCTAGTTCTCCGCTAATGTCTTTCTATACATATGTGCACTTGTCTGCTAACTTTGTTTTGTAGCACGCATTTATATCTTAATTCCTTGGAACCCCAAACAAGGGGGAGCACTTACAAGCGTCCTACTCATTTAAATTGCATTCATCGAATTTATTACGTTTCGATGGTAATTTATTTGATCTATGGATCCGCTAGAGTCACTATGCAAGGAATGTAATTATAATGGGGTGCAATGAGCAAGGGAGAGCTCAAAGATATGTGAGTAAATAGCATGGAGTTGGTTAAACCGTGATGATAGAAGACTTCACTGGGATGATGCAAGCTCACCTTTATAGGAAGATAGGATTTGGGATCGTCAACTACAATGAAGGGTTCATTCATACTCCAAATACTTCACCTCCTCTACTTCAAAATCACCTTCAACCTTCAGGTTTCTTCTCATACTTTCAACTTATATACTTGAAGGATCTACTTCTTCTCATCTCTCACGACCTCTTCTAAATTATCCAAGAAACACAAAATCACCTCAACCTTATTCCTCATATTTTCTTCTCACTACTTCAACCCATATACTCGGAGCACGTACCTTTTTCTCATACCTCCAACCTATACACTCGAAGCACCTACGTTCTTCTCATGTCTTACTCTCATTTCTTATGACTTCCTCTCAACTATCCAAGAAACACAAAATCGCCTACCTTCTTCTCAATCCTTCAAACTATATACTCGGAGCACCTACCTTCTTCTAATTCCTCCAACCTATATACCTTCTTCTCATACCTCCAACTTAAATGCTCTAACCTATATCCAAGAAACACCTTTTTGTTTCGACAAAAGGGGGAGAAGGAATGTAAACAAGTAACTTTTAAACTTTACTATGTTTTATAGTTTACATATTTTGTCATCATTAAAAAAGGGGAGATTGTTAGTGCAAATATTACGATATTTAATCTATACATTCTCTTTATGTTTTGGTAAAGACAAACATGTAACTTGTAAAACATAACGTAAAGTTCACAAGTAACTCGTAGATGTATACTTCAACTCACGGATATCTCACCATCCTTATCCATCACAAATATACATTTATCAACTCGATCTTGACATCCCGAGACTCGTACTCATATGGGCTTCACTAGTTGGATTGGGCTAAGCAAACGGGCTAGCCCATTAAGGCCCAATAGAGTTAGGACCATTAAGGCCCAATAGAGTTAGGCCCATTAAGGCCCATCAAGGCCCAATCAAAGCTTCTAGAAGATGGAGGGAAACTAGTAAATTCAAATTTGAATTTGCTTCTAGAAGATGAAGGGAAACTAGTTGGTGCACCCTTTCATCCAAACACCCTTTTCTCCAAACATCCTTTTATCCAAACACCCTTTTATCTATTGGACAAAAGAGACCTTTCCAAGTCAAGTCTCTCCTATAAAATCCCAAGGCTTCTTCCCACTCCTCCTTGATGAAAATACACGTTCAAATACTAATATACACATAGAAATTTCTTCTTGATCTATGATCATGGTTCCAGTATAAGGCTTTGATCATGGTTACTTTCTATGTTAGTTTCACTAATACCATGGGGTATTTAGTGAGGTATAGAATGTCTCTACATGGAAGTGATCATCCTTGATTACATGTAGATCATGTAGTAGATTGGGTTGCATAAAAGTGATTACATTGATCACTTGTATATCATAGAGTAGATTTGATTTTTATATTGTAACTCTTAAGTATTTGTGTAGATCCGGATAGTGTATAAATCCGAAAGTAGTATTTATGTGTTGGTTAGTATTTTAGGCCTCAAAATACATTGGTGAAGTGGTAGATTGGTTCTAGCTAAGATTAGGACTCGACATTTAGCTTAGTGTCAGAAAATAATGTAAGCGACGTGGTTTATGTGTTTAGGCCATAAAATACAAGGTTTGTTATGTTGGGCCATAAAACATAACGGGTTTGGTTGTACCCGAAGAAGGACTCGACATCTAGCTTAGTGTCGAAACATAATGTAAGCATTGGTATACAAAGGATTTCTCTTCCCTAAAGGGAACTTGTTGATTAGATGAAGCAACCTCGAGTTGGAATAACTCAGATGAGTAAGTGGCGAAGAGGAGCTTCGTGACTGAACCACTATAAATCACCGTGTCGGTTTGCATTTTCTTTTTCCTTTCACTTTACTTATTTCTTTACATTTACCACTTTACTTTTATACTTGCATTGTGCTCATCATTGTATGAATGGTTAGTTAAGGTTGTGTAGTTCTTTGTACTAAATATTATGAGTGAGGTCATATCGTTAGAATATGTGTTAGCTATTGTAAACCTATTATTGACACTTCTCATATTGCGTCAAACTTAATCGGGTAATTGATGCAAAAGATTTAAAGTTTTTAAACGAAAACGTATTCACTCCCCTTATACGGTTTTCACATTAGGGTTTCTTATTACCCAAGTCACAAACTTTTATAATGTTATGTTTTTTAAAACCATAATTAAGGATTCTAAATCTCAAAAGTAAAATTTCTAAATTGATAAGAGAAAGCTACAAGGGTAGAGAACCATCATTCTTGGATAATAAATTTGATTATCATGCAACAATCAAGTTAAAAGCTCATGGGTTTGCATGTCTGTATTGATATGGGTTGCGCGTAGCGTGCATGTAATATCTGTATTAGGGGTCCTAACAAATCACGACTTAGGTATTTTTCACTGTTCTTAAGTCGTTATTAGACTCTCACTATATATAAATAATCATACCACGAGCCTGAGCCATAGACCAGAATATAATCTTCGTGGTTGTGATATAGTTTTACATGTTTATATTTTACTATTTTAGGTTTAAGGGAGGCGTGCGTGTAATTGGTATTCCCTCTTACATTTTACATTTTTATAAAGTAGATTATCTTTTAATTAAATGTAAACGATAACAAACGTGACACAAAAAAGCCGACACATGAAAGCCGAGATGAGGTAGAAGAACCTTTGGAGTACAAGGAGAGAGGAGATTCAGTGAAAGCACGAAGGAACTAAGATCCACCTTGAGTAAGGAGAGAATCACTGGCAATGTTGAGAAGACATAGAGTCCAAAGAAGCTTTCTTCTTTTGTGTCATGATATAACCCTTAGGATAAGACCTAAATTGATTCTCGAAGTGTCCAAATCAACTTTAGATTATGGTTTGGTTGTGTCTATTACATATTTTATTAATATCTAAGTATGCATGTTTTGATAGACAATCAACCATATTATTTAAAGTTGGACATCTTGCTAAAATCATGAGAGGGTGTGCTTTAGCATAGAATCATTGACATTGCACAATAAAATGGGCAGTGATATAAATTTATTAGGGCTAATCTAAAATAGTCTTCGGAAGGTAACCATAGTTTAGATACCAATAATTACAAAGATTTGTTTTGTAACCTTAGTTTAGATACCAATTATTAGAGCTCACTGTACGAGGGGGAAAAAGTGGCGTTTTGGGCGAAAACGCCACAACCACAAAAGAAGTGGCATTTTCGTTCTTGGCGCCGACATCCCCAACCCAAATGGTCTCGGAAAACGCATCACAAAAACGCCAGACACTGTACTATGTCAGGCGTTTTCATGCTATATATATATATATATATATATATATATATATATATATATATATATATATATATATATAGAGAGAGAGAGAGAGAGAGAGAGAGAGAGAGAGAGAGAGAGAGAGAGAGAGAGAGAGAGAGAGTGAGAGAGAGAGAGAGAGAGAGAGAGAGAGAGAGAGGGAGAGAGAGAGAGAGAGAGAGAGAGAGAGAGAGAGAGAGTTCATTTCAGTAATATTTTTTTAAAAGGTGTGTGTGAGTTTTGGTTAATAACTGGGATTGTCTAGTCGAGTTCGCCCTGAATGGATCAAAACGGTTTAGTTAGTTATGGGTTGGTGTATTTTGGTTCGGTCAATATTTAAGTGTTATGTAAGGTCCTGGTCGATCTGTTTTGTTCGGTGACTATCGCGTCATTACAGTTTCAAAATCGTAACTTTTGTGTTTTATGTTTTTGCTTAGATAATGTTTTTCAAGAAAAAGTTTTTGTTAATTTTGCTTAATAAGGTATTCACTTTTTTTATTCATCAAATGAAACAAAACAATTTTGCCTAAACTAAACATATTATATTGTTACTTTTACATCCTTTCTTTTTGAATGTTTATGCCTCTCCTTGAAGAACGGCCAACACCTTTTGCATTATTAACATCTTGCATTTTTCACGGCATGACAAAAGATATAGTGTAAAGAGTAGTAATATAGTTGAAGCTTTTAGAAATATATTAGATTCTTTGTAAGACTTAATTTCAAAAAACCATGTATGCATGTGCAACACCATGAACTAAAATGTCGTGAAGATACGGTTCTGAGATGAAGCCATTAACCAAGGATAAATGGGTGGAAAAAAGATGCACCGTTCTAAGATAAGATGAAAGCAAGGGACATGTGAAAACTTGATGGTATGTGCTAACTGTGTTGCAAAGAGTGATATCGGCTCTTTGCTGATCACATTACCTCTGCTGTTACATGCTATGATCATGATTTAAATTAGGACATAAGGTCATCTGATAGGTGAAACTGATTAGGGGACAATAGAAGCAGAATGTGCAAAATCATAGTGACGAGGCTACTAAGTGCTTGTTATTTATGATCAAAATTATAGGGTCTATGGACTATGAAGACCACCGTTTTGAGATACATAACTACATTGAATTGTTGCAAAATAAGAATAGAGCTATGTAGTATGAATGTCTACAACATAGGAAGTTGTTAGAGGTCATTTATTCTTTCATTCTAGTGGTGCGATTTCCTCTTTTTTCTGTTATGCCTCATATACTATATGGAAAAAAGGTAACCGTGGAAAGTGCTACCACATGTTATGTCCAAGGGTCTAATTTGTCGCAGACAAAATACCTGTTTATGAATAAATATGTTTAAATAATCGATGCAAGGTTTTATATGTGAAACAATGTACATAATGTAGAATTCTAGTAATCTTATGATCAAACCAAGAACAAGAGTGAGATGTGGGTTGTGATGTTAGAGAGAGATTGGATGGAAAAATGGATGAATTGTATTAAGATGGAATATTGAAATAGCAGATAATGACCAGGATGGGGAAACATGAGATTGTTTTTGCAAACCAAATTTTCGAGAATAATTCATCCAACGTTCAATGGATGACACTAGTGTGGCGAAACAAACATCCCCTAACAATAAAACGTAGCAACCGACGACAACAACCAAACCAGTTAATAAACTCTAACAACCCTTGCAGCGCTCTGAGCTTATTAATTCACATTTAAACATAATCTACTAATCTTAAATACAAACAACCTAACCAACTAATCAAACATCCGCAAAATCCTAAAAACCAAACATAGTATGAATAACATGTGTAAAAATAAAAGTCAAAATATACTACTTTGAAAGAATAAACCAACTTAATTACAACCATATACGTGACTGTCACGATCATACATCGTACTCCGATTGTTTGATTAGCCACTTTTAAAGAGACAAGAAAATTTCATTCATCATAAAGGCGAAAAGAACAAAGAGCACCACTTTACATGTTCTGTGTGTAGGAAGGATAAACGCAAGCAACCCATCTCATAAGCATCAAATACGGGACAAATGGTACCTTTTTAGCACTAAATATTCATTTGTGCATAAGATACTACATGTCATTCTATGAGGTTGAAAGTAAACAGATTGTGATGAATCATGCGTGAACCTATTATGCAATTACAATAGATTAAATCTTCAAAATCATGTTTCATCCTTTAGTATATAACCCCATGATCTTCATAATGAAAGGACTTTTGCTGCTTCATGTTCCAATAATGCATCATCCCAGAAGTGAATCATCCCAATCAAATGATTAGTAGCATGGCCACTATTTGGTCCTGTGACATTTCTCAATGGAAGATGTGGATATGAATGATGATTCAATGAATCATTGAACTGTAGAGCAGTGCTCGAAGGTTGAATCCAGTTGTTTAGACCAGACTCTGAAGCATGGGCTTGATGTATTATGTGTTTTGACAAAAAAGGGAAAGAGAGAGGAGAGAGAGAGCACTTGGGTTCAACCAGAAGATGAGCCGAAGCACTTAGGTGCTGAAAAGTGGCTACTTGATCAGAGTCGGTGTCCAAAAGGAAAGGGAATTTTCTCTCTCTTGTACAGGTATAGGAATTTGATGGCGTGGTCTGTTCAACGGTTACATGCAGTTGCTGCTTTGACTTTTCTTCACTGGGCTAGGTTAGAGAACTGCCAAATGTAGTCGTGTATGCTGGTGAACCACCAAAGTTCAACAGTTTTATACCTAATATTTTCAGCATAAGATTCCAATAAAACATATGATATTGTTCTATTAGACTTGAGCATTTGTTTACTTTTACATTTGAGAATCACAAACCTTGATGATCGGCCAAATAGCTCCCATAATTCAAGTACATGGATTCTGCCCTTGGTTTTCTCCAGCGCCTATTGTTCCCATCAAGACACTTCCTACAACTCCGCTTCACTTCATCAAACTCCCTAAGTGGATGAAGTCTATTAAATTTGCTAAAGTGCTGAGAGACTGTTTTCATACAACAAAAACCATAAACTTTCACACTTTATAAAACAATTTAGATTTATAGTCTAAAAGTCTCGATTAAGTGGTTTAAGCAATAAGGGATTGCAAAGGGCTATTTGAGTGGTAGGAACATGAACTTGTTTAATTCTCAATCAACTGGATAATATCATAAAAAATGATTTTTATGCGTCAATAGTTTTAGGTGCTTTATGATAAAATCTTAATTTCATACAACTCTTTTCACTCTGAAATTTCAAGTCTCCAACTATCATGACACATAAACATAGGATTACCGAAGAACAACTGTTGCATTTCTAAGAGCAAGATAACTTTGCATGTACTCGTTTGGAAGTGATCTAATGAGCTTGAAAACTTTAGTGTTTGCATACCGCATATAGTAACTATAAAACTCATATTTTGTCTATTTCCAAATATCTAAATTAATGAATCCAATTAGAGGCAAAATGAAAACGATGCAGCCATAGTTGTCCATAACAAAATAATATACTTTGGTAACTCAAAAGTGTACACCATCCCTGAACTACGTCTTCATTTCGCGCAACATATTGTGAGGTTTGATCCTTTCCCAGTATATGAATATAAGCCTCAGTTGACTTGCTCATCTCTGATATAACTGCACCACCCTTGCTAAGGACACATCCAATTTGATTTGAGTATACTATAATTTTTCCTGTAGGACCTTGTTCCTTGTTCTCAGGTGCAGCCCTAATGATCCTTGTTTGCACACATAAAACTGCATCTTGAGGAGCAGACATTGGCTCATCTAGATTTTGCAAAAAAAAATCCATTGTAAGCATTTCCCTCATTTTGTTACATCATAAGTCAAAATAAGAAACAAATTAAAGAGAGACGGTAAAGAATATGACAGATTAAGAAATATGAGGTCATACCGATGGTCTAGATATGATAATGATATGGTTATCTAAATCAAGCCTTTCTCATATATTTATAATGTTACACAAAGCCCGATCTAGTATCTTTTAGCCTAATTTGTCTCCATTTTCTCAACAAACTGCATGAAAATCTCATATTCATATTTAACTATTATGCATATTATGGCTCTAAATAGAACTGTCTCTCTTTTTATGCTCTCATATCACCAACGTAGGACTTACTTCGGGTCCTTTAGTTGTTCATTGTTGTCTGTTATAAGTCTTTCCAAGTGCTCTGCTATGATTGACAGTGGATTAGAAATCTTATCAAAATCCTATAAATCTTTAATAAAAGTGAATCTTACTAGGTCCATTCATATAACCGACCATGGAATTCAGTTTCACTCCTAAAATTGTCGCCAAATTAGATGAAAATATAAGGAATACCATGAGTATTTGTAGCAAAATTGGCATGAAAAACCCTTAACATAAAAATGGGGCGGTTAAGCAGAGTTGTGTTATTGTTAAAAATTAGTAACAAATTGACCATTTGTGATATAACTAAATGAGAGCATCACCCACCTGAAATAAAGATAATAAAAATATTACATGTGCACAAATGCAGCTTGGGTGATTTACATGTAAGATTAATATGTCATAATAAAAATGTTACCTCAATTACATCTATAGAATTGAGGACCTACCGGATTAATTGAATCCTACCGGAATGAGTTTTGACTTGGTCCTTTCACAACATCATGTAAATTGTCCAAGTTTGGTCTCTCAACGTATCTTTGGTTCAAATATGATACTTATATATCTTTGGAAATAGTTTGAACATAACTGCATAATTATAAACCATATAACTTGCACATGCCAAATATCAAAAGGGATAAGAGTAATCTAGCATAACTAATGTAGAAAAAGTGTTTAACTTTTAGGGCCAACAAATAATTCAGCAAGAGTCAAAACCCTGTGATTTAAGTACATAAAAGCTAGCGAAGTTATAATCAGTACCCTCGGTGTCGCAAACTATGTCGTTGTAGCCTTTATATTTAAAAGTTACCTCTCCGAGGTTTAGCTTGATAACAAAAGAAGTAGCACCAGATAGAATGAAATATTGCACATTATGATTTACAAAACAATAAACACAGATTTGAGGTTTCAGTACCCTAAACCAGGAGGCGGTAAATTAGTCTAATGTTATTGTTGTCTATAGCTTTTGCCCCAGCCTCTTCTGCTGTCACAACAACACGTACTTGTTGCAACTTACTCTTTCGTAACCATTAAATGGCATCATAACCTGCAGAATCCAATAAATATATTATTCTTCTTGAAAAAAATCATGCCAAGTTAATATGATACAACCACAAACTCAGAATTGTATGGAAACTAAAAAGTAACCACATCTGAAAAGGTTGCCTACAAAATGGAAATTGACCATATCACATCACAATATGACCTAATAAGCATTAAGTTCAGCCTAATAAGCATGCACTATTATGATTATGATGGAATATAGTGTTAATCTTGGACATTATTTACTCAATAGCTTACCTTCATACAACATGATTGCATACTAACAGTTGATCAACTCTGAAGTCTCATTCCTAAACTAAAGCTTTGAGTCTTGCATGTCAAATGAAGAAAATCATTAATCAGCATCTTATTTTTAACCTTACTGCAAACTTTAATACTGAAAACAGTGATAAATAACAAATGTTATTAATAAAAAGGTAAGTCATGTGCCAATACCTATTTTGAGGATCCCTTGCAGAATAAGCCTGGTCAACATGTTTAGGTGCTTCCTGCAGCAGCTTATCAAAACGGACTTCCTTTTCAGTCCTAGAATCTTGGATAACCTTAAGATGGTCTTTGAAGAACTGTTGTTATTGGTAATCCATCTAATAGAATTCACAAGGCGAAAAATGGACATTAGAAAAATACCTGATTAGTAGTATATACAAATCCTTTTTGTAAGATTGTACAGTTTAGACAAAACTTAATCATGTATATGTATACCTTTAAGTTCCTAAATTTACTATGATAATACAAATAAAACATGGCTAATCCACATTAGTTTTCGCATTCAGGTTATGAAATTTGCAGCCATATCATAGACAAGTTTTATAAAATTGACCTCATCCTTGTTCTGATCATAGACAAGTTTATAAGAATTTCCTCTTCCTTGTTCGAATCGTGTAGTAGTTTAGTCCTCTCCCTAACCTGGTGGTTCTTTTCTTTAGTTTTCCTCAGTTTCTAAGATACCAATCTAAACGACTCTTCCCATTAAAAAATATCGGGTAAATGATTGATATTATGGTTTGTTGTGATGAAGAATATGGTTTTAGGTATTAGGGTTTGTATGTATTAGAGTTGTTGATTAAAAAGTCACGTGGATTTTGGATTAATATGAAATCTAATTTTGAACTATATCTTGAAATTTATTATTGAAAATAAAAAGATATCAAAATAGGTCACAAGATAACTTAGAACATATTATTATTGTTTTGGATAGTAAAACACAATTGGAAGCCTGGCTATGGACTAAATTTTTTTAGCTAATTTCAAATTTTAATGAATTGTGAGTTTAATGTAATGGGTGTGTGAACATTGTCATCAAATAGGGAGGTGCGAAAAAACGCGCAAGTGATGCTTCTCCTCTTACAAAAGAACTTCATCATTAATTCCGTACGTCACTAACGCGTCTTTGCCCCGCTACTCTGAAGATAATAGCAGTATTACAATTTATTTTTTAATACTATCATATATTTATCATGATCATCTCCTTAACTATTGAATTATATATAGTAGGGAAGTGATGCGAGAGACGGATCTGGAATATGATTCATGCTGAATGGAATAGGTAGAATAATTATATGAACAATTACTGCTTGAAGTGAGAGTATAAATGGAATAGGTAGAATAATTGTATGAACAATTACTGCTTGAAGAGAGAGTAGATATATCCGTACCACAAAGTGAACAATTCATGAAAAGTTTTCAAAATAATATTTTAAATAAGAGGACATCAATAACTAGGATGGTCGAGACTCTCTCTGTGGAGTGGGGCATGATGGTTGTGTTGTTATGCGTGCTTCATTCTCGGCATCTCAGATCTCGTTCTGCTCTAGGCGAAAGTGCATGTCAGCCACTTGGGCTATGAGTCGTTCGAAATCTGCCAAACTTAGAGGTTGTATTCTTTGCGGCATGTTTCTTCAAGTCACTAAAACTAAATAAGAATAAGGCGTTATAAAGTTGTGTTCAAAAAGTAGGTGTTCCAAGGTGGTGCGTTACGAGACGGCAAGTTAAAGTCATGTTCTAATTAACTGGCAAGTTTCTAGACATTGGATTACGAGGCGACGTAGGTATTTCAAAAGTATGGGACGAGTGTTCAAACTCGGAGTTGGATAGTAATGTAACTAGTGGGATCAACAGACTGTGACGAGTTTCAATATCATCTAAGTTGGTATTATGTAAAGTCATGAAAAAGTTTTAGAGACCATTGTTTCACTCATAATGTCTTAGAAATAAATGAGACCATTGCTTCACTCACAATGTCTTAGAATTAAACGAGACTATTGTTCGCACACAATGTCTTAGAAAAAGTTTTAGTATTGGTTTAGAAACCGTTAAAGTAAATGAGCATTGGATCATTGCGGATCACTTATACAAGCACGCACCGGGAACTAAGGAGAATAGTGTCATTTATGCGAGTCATTATGTGACCAAAATTATCTGTTTTCTTGGCTATTGTGTGGATGATGAGATCAAGAAGTGTTCAAAGCCGATTGACTGTGAGTATTAGACATCGAAGATGTTGGCAGATGAGTTGGATGTGGAGAATACATGCTTGAAAAAAGAAACTGAAAATGCCAACTCAAGCTGAAGAAGGAAGCAGGGAGCCGAGGCAAGATCATGGAGGATTGAACTCGAGTTGGGGAGATTGGAACGCGAGTTTAAGTGTGATTGAGCGAGGGAGTGTTTGGAGAGACTCTATGTTGATTCGGAATAAATATATGCTCGAACATTCCATGCCCATTCTCCATCATTTTGCGGACCAATGTAACTTTGCATACCCAACTTATGAGCCACCAAATGTTCTACCATACCCGTATCTATATATACCATACCCTTACCCTTACACACATTACCCTAACATGGGTAATCAAATCAACCAAGGAGGACGCTATGGATTGGGTGGTGATGATTACTTCACGAATACCATGCCAGATTTTGGAGGTAGTTCTTCGGGAAATGCAGTTGGAGGTTCATCTAGAGGGGTTGGATTTAATGATGATGATATGGATGAGTGATTGCACGAAAAAGTTTAAAAACTTTGTTTAAATTCAATTGGATAATTTAATTCGTATCGTAGGAAGTTAAACTTATGTGTGTTAAATTATTTTGGTGGATTGTTAATTTTAGGATGTTTTTATTTATCATGTTATTTTGGGAAATGCGGTATATTTGCAGTATTTGCAGGGTTGACATGTGTTGACGTATATGGTGGTTTATCATACCTAAGTTAGAAAGGAACTTGATTCGCATACTCGAAACCACATATGAAGATTGCATCGCAAATCGGGTAGTATCGATTGTCCTAACTTTTCCTATTTCCTTTACTTTGAAGTTCGTTTACTTACATTAAGGACAATGCAAAACTTAAGTGTGGAGGAGGGAAAGTAATTAGGAAAAAAAAGAAAAATGGCCTGATTTTTAATTTTGTTCTGCAACACATGCCCAACATGAGATGAAGGTAATTTAAATGATAAAGGTAATAGTAAACAATTTTAAATAATATAAAAATATATATTGTGCTATAATAACTAGTAGTTAAGTCTGAAAATTACTGGTTACCAACTATGTAGTAGTCGATCGAGTCAAAAAAAGAGAAAAGTGAATAAATAGCCCATGAAGCTATAAATTATGAAGATGAAGGAAGAAGTTAAATTTTGGAGTATTGATTAGCCAATGTGCTAAGACGTGATACTGGTAATTCATCAAAGAGTTAGGAAATAACTTACTTGGTAACTAGGAGTTTGTAGATTTAACTAGCTTTAGTTACAAACAAAAAAAGTAAATAAAAATCCTTTTGATAAATTACCTGGTTCTCACGTTATCTTTCGGAGTTGTTGTGATACTAATTTTGAAGTAATATTTTGATTTAGAAGAATGAACTTGCTCGAGGACGAGCAGAACTTAAGTGTGGGGGAGTTTGATAATTCCTAGATTTGATATGTTTTGGGATGCGTTATCTTGGTTTTATATGTGCTAATTGGTAAAATAATACTGCTTTTACCCCTATTATTATGCAAAATGAGTTTCTTGTGTTACAGCTAGCCGAAAGACGCCGAAGTGATAATTTCGAAGTATACACTCAAAAGTGCAAGAAAAAAAAACACAGCTACGTTACAAAGGAATAATGAGCATGCTAATTCGTTTTTGAATTTGAAGAACAACCATTGGAACAGTTAAAATATGACACGATTGGTTCATAACATGTTCGGTACTGAATGGTCCCCCAAGAGGGACACAAAGCCTTGTCGAAACTCAATACAAAAGACAAGGAGGAAAAAAAGAAAGATCGCACGTCTGCATCGAGCACTTGCCCGCCCCTAAGGAGAGGCATTGCCGCCAGACAGAGGGGCTTAGCTTGACTGGATTGCCGCTCGGCAAGGGAATCCACAGATATGTCTTAGTTACATTTTTACAATTATTGAGCGACAAATTTAACGTACTACCTTTATGCCTTGGGGATTCCGTGGCAGGTGTCGGGGGTGGTGTACTTATGGGGACGGACTCGATAGCCATCTTTTTGGTCTGGGGGGTTGGTGGTAGAGATTGGTTTGGTGGTAATTAACTTTAATAATGTTCTCAAAGAAACCTAACTTATCCCCGCATTTATAGGGTTTGGGGCCTCCTAGGGTATTCACAACAAGTAAGCGGTTTGTATTATCTCTGCTTTCCGAGGGAAGGTGCTGGTTATAATAGCATAATAGAGATACGATTTTATTTAGATGGGCATATGATATGAGTTCTGACATCTCTTGGGAGGTTTGTATTATCAACTGAGGGGATTTACATTAACTCCCTAAGTCATTTTGGAAGGATTATATATAGTTGTGGTAGTCTTACCCTAAAAACACATAAAAACTACTTAATCCTCAATTAGGTTAAGTTTCCACCACCTTAATTCACCCTAAAAGCTGTAGAAATATCTCTGCAAGTCCAGGAGAGTGTAAGGATGAATTTGAAGGAAGAAGCACAACTCTTGGAGTTATGTTGATTATGGCGATTGGAGGCCCTTGGCGAGCTACATCACCAAACCTATAGGAATCTTTGTAAGTATTAATCTTTACAAATATTTCTGAGATGTGTCTTAATTTATCATTCGAATGCTGGATTTGTGAAATGAACTTATATATGGAGTAGTCTCATAATACTTATGTGTGGAATGAAATGAATTTGGTAAAATGTTTGATTGTGTATGAATGATGATTTTTGTAAACATGTGGTTTATTTATGTCTTGAGTTCTTTTCTATGATTTGTGGTAGAATACCCATGGAATCATAGGTCGAAAGGGATTCCGTGGAATAGGTTATTCTCTATTAGTCGTGACAAACTAAAAAGGGGTTCTGGTAATTGACATCTACCATTTTCACATAATCAAATGAGATAAACAAAAGGGTTTGAATTCAAGTATAGGTCGAAAGGACTTGTTAAATCAATTAGGAACATTAATTATCTTGCAAACACATTTAATTGGCTTAAGGTTGATGATGTTCATAGGTCGAAAGGGTTCATCATTAGTTTTACGCATAAATATGATTTGGTGAAGTATACCACGGAGTCAAATCATATATAAATAGGTTTTGTGAATCATATACACTTGTCTACCCAACATAATCAAACATGGATATCAATGACATGGATTTCTCGCATAAGTATAGTTTTAAAAATGGAATAAATTTGCTTAAGTAATTACCTTGATTTTGTGACGCTAATGGCCGTGACAACTTTAGTGTCTATCTTGCTACCTAGTATTGGTTTAAACCAAGTCCCATGGAACAAACTTGACTTACCCGACTTTACTACGATTGAATGAGTATACTTGCTCGTATGTATCATTGGTAATTTCATTAGTCTCGATTATAAATGTAAAACTTGCACCCAACCAACGTCATCAAATTTCTAAAAAGTTTTACCCAAATTGTTTTAGTCATAAATCCTTCAATACTTAACCTATAGAGTTGATTCAAGTGTAGAGTTTAAGTCTAGGTCTTAGCTACAAAAAGTTCAAAAGGCCCAACTTCCCAAACTACTCTTAAGGTGCTCAAAAATTCGTATCATGTTCAGGGTGAAAATGTTGACACTTTATCTTGCACAAAATGTTTAAAATACTAATAGATTTCGTAAATTCATAAATTCATAATGGAACTTCCTAAGACATAGTACTAAGAGGTGAAGCCAAGAAATGTGTTAGAAAAGTTCTTTAAAGGGGTGAAAACATGTGTACAAGTCGACCCGAAAATCTGCCTGAATTAGGGTTTTGAACAAACAAGTTTATTTCAAGTTTTTCTACAACAAGTATATAATGGTGATATGAAAAAAGTATGAAATGATTATAATGGATCAAAATAAATATTATAAGATGTTTACAAAGAGGTGGTGATGATTGAATGATTAAGAGTGCACAAATTACCTAAGAACACTAAGAAAACCCTAGTTTTATGCAACCAAATCCTAAGTCTTGTAACCCTTAGCCAAAATCTTGAAAACCTTGTTGTTCATTGTGTTGTTGCTGCAAAAAACACTAGACATAAGAGTGTCTGAGTTTGAGTTTAAATGAGGTGAATGAGAAGTTAGTCATAGTCTTAGTTTATGTAGAACAAAAGTGGTAAGGTCAAGTTATGTTTTAGGTGTTACAAGGGTGTGTAATGGCAAATAGGGAAAGCATCTTGGGCGATTGAGATAAGCCTTGTAGCTTGGCTATATGGGATCAAAAGAGGGGAAAAATAGTTGGCAATTTACTATGCACATGTGATAGTATTTTAATCAGGTAATATGATGTTTGTGACTTAGAAAACACTTGGTGGTATTATCTTATGTGTGGGCAGGTTTCTAGAAGAGTTGGAGGGGGCGTTTGTGTAATTTTTGAAAGTATAAGGTGTACATTAAGTATTGGGTAATTTGTGTATGCATGCACGCAATATCATGTAAGTTTAAATGACTTATGTAAAAGTTGTAAGATCGAATGCATATGACTTGTAAAATATATTCATGAGTATGATAATGTACTAAATTCATGTAGAATAAAATTAGTCTAGAGTTAGGATACGTTCATAGTTTTTTTAATAGTACGTAGGATAACCTCACGGTTATAAGTTAAAGTCTAAAATTTGATTGTTTGGAATAAAACGTTCAAGTTTATAAATAAACGTAAACCCAAAATTACCGGTTGTCATATCATACCCTTTCTATTAGAATCGATTCTCTAGGTTAGGTTAGAGCGAGATTCATTTATCAATACTTATTCAATTTGTTTGTAAGGGAAGTCTTGTATCTTAGTGATCAAGCCTACATCATTGGGTGATCTAGTTTGGGTTTGGCATAATTCTAAAGGAAATGCTTAATGGTCCTAGTTGATCTTAGTGATCCTAGAAGAAATGTCAAATAACGAGTTCTTAGGAGTGGATTCTGAGGGCGGTATACCATAGGGAGTAGCTCTTCTTAGTGAGCGCCGATCTTAGTGCATATCGATGGAGCGAAGTTGTAATACGGTTCATAGTCCACTATAAGGATTATAATAGAGTAATAGTATCGGTGTCATAGATTCGTAACTAGATGTACGAATGGTATACATCCCCCATCCCGAACATATCATGGTCTTTCACTCTATCTACTTATTGTTCATATTGCTAAGTATATCACTACACCACCCGATTCCTTTGAGACTTGAAGTTTCATAAACTTCAAAGAAGTCAAAAAGACCGTATTCACCCCCTCTACGATTCTGCAATTGGTATCAGAGTGGTTTAATCTAGTTTTCAAGCATTAAAGCCTTCCTGATAATTCGTTTTAAGTTGAAAACTTCTTTTTAAAAAAATTCAAAATCCTAACTCTGGTTTTTAAAAAAGTTGAGTAATGATCCAAGGCTCAAGGAAACTATGTCGAGGGGTGCTCTATGCAAATTCCACCTTTGCTAGAGGTCGACGGGTTTTGCTTTCGGAAAACCTGCTTTGAGGCTTACATTAAGTAAAAGATATTGATTTGTGGTAAGTCATTCAAAATGGTAACTTTGTTTTCATGATGGAAGATCCAGAAATAAAGATGGATATTGAAACACCATATGAAAAATTAAAAGATCATGAGAAGAAGCAACTTAGCAAAAATAATGAAGCCAAAGTGATTCTTATAACGCTATATCTCGTAAAGAGTATGAACGAGTCTTTATGTGTAAAACTGCCAGGGAGGTTTGGCATACACTCATTTTCACTCATCAAGGAAACTCACAAGTTAAGGATTGAAAGATTGATCTTCTCAGTTAACAATATAAGAAGTTCTCAATCTCTAATGAAGAAACTATTGATAGTGGCTTCACAAGATTCAATGCTTTTGTCACTAGTCTTAAATATTTAGATCAAGGCTACTCTAGCTAGAATCATATGAGGAAGTTTCTTCATTCTCTCCTATTAAAATGGAGAGCCAAGGTGACGGCCATTGAAAAAACCAAAGACTTTGCTACACTTCCTCTTGGCGAGCTAATCGGCAACCTCAAAGTGTATGAAATAATCTTATAGATAGATAGTGTAGTTTTCTAAGACTAACAAAGAAAAGGTTAAGTCATTGAATCTTAAAGCTAAAGTCACTAAGGAACAAACTAGTGATGATAGTGATAGTCTAAGAGGAAGTGATGAAGATGAAAATGAAGATGAAGCTGAAGCATTTAACTTGATGGTGAGAAACTTCTAAAAATTCTTCCTCAAGGGTAGTCGATTTAGGCGTGAAAATCAATTCAGTAACGGGGGTAATAGATTCTAAAGAGGCCGCGAAAATGGTTTTAAGAATAAAGGCGGCGGAAGCTCAAGACAAAAGCACGAATGTTATAATTGTAGGGAAGAAGGTCATTTTATTGGTGAGTGTCCAAAGCCCAAGGAAAACAAGGCTTTTATCAGAGGAGCTTGGAGCGATAGCGAAGACGGGAATGAACCTCAAATGACGCAACTTGTCTCATGGTGGTTAACTCTCATGAGGTACTACTTAAACCATTTATTTCTAATAATGATTTAAATATTATTGACTTACAAAAGGAGAATGAGGAACTCCTAAAGTTTAACAAAGATTTTACTAAGACTTTCGAAAAACTTTTAAAAGAAAAACGCGCTCTTAAAAATCAACATTCAAAACTCTTTAGTAAAATCAATGAACTCGAGTTTGAAGTAAAGAAGCTTATTAAATCTAAAGAGGTGGTTGAACTGTGTCAAAAGTGTGAAGTACTCACATATGAGGTTGACTCACGTTTTCAAGCTTCGAGATGAAACATTGAACTTTTCAAAATTTAAGGAAAGTAACGTTGTTTTGGACAATATGTTAAGTCATCAAAAATTGTCCCAAGATAAGGAAGGTATTGGATTTTCTAAAAATGAGAAAATCACTTCTGTAAGTCTAAACAAACCAATTAAGTTTGTAAAACAAGGATAAAACAAAACACCAAAAGGAACAACCCTTGACGCGCCAGGTGACACGCCAACACCCCACCAGCACGCCAAGTGGCTTATCAGAAATGGTGATTCAATAAATGCATTTGTTAAACTCGTAGATCTCAAACACCCATTATAAGAGTCAAAACCACCAAACAAGGATATCATCTGGTTTCATGTAATGGGCTTGGATACACTCAAACTTGAGTCGACCATAGACCTTTATTACCCACTCCTAATATGAGACCTTCAAACTCATATAATCAAAGATCATCTTTTCAAAACAACTATTCTTTGAGAAGAAGAAATTTTTATAATAATCAAAGGTCTTCGCATCATCAATACAACACCAACTAAAAGAGAGAAAACTCCTAACTAAATCATAGGTACTTGAGACTAAAAACACCTCGAAGCATTAGACCAAACTTTCAACCTCAACACAAATTTCAAAACAATTCTCGGTCCGCGTTCTTGAGGTACGATCAACATAAACTATGTGCATTACTTCAAGATCCAAGAATAGGCAACTTGGGCACCATATTTGCTACCCATAACGGACCTAAGAAACATATCAAGACCTTGAATTATCATTTGATTGTAGGTTTGCCTCAAATATGATCTACGACCAGATGATTAGATTATGGATAGTGGTCGCACTAAAAACATGACCGGTAATAAACGATTGTTTACTATGCACAAGGAGTATGATGGTGAACATGTCGTATTTAGGAGAAACCTAAAGGGAAAGGTCATCGGTAGAGGTAATATTTCTCACGTCTCCATTACAATTACCAATGTTGAGCATGTAGGTGGTGCTAACCTTAAAGATTCATAACATAAACAACGATATGGAGGTCGGGGAGGATAAAAGAAATAAGTTGCCATTTATTAGATTAGAGAGAGAAAATGAAGATGTGTGTGTGTTTCTAGAGAGAGAAGGGAAAGCACACACATACTATGAGATACAAATGATTATCCTCACCCTCCTATTGAAGTATAGGAGGGGTATATATAAGGCATGTGACATATAACTATTCTAACTTGTCATTATTAGTCCCTACGTGTCACGCCTTACATTATCTAATGTAATTTCGTATAACTTGACATATTTTAAGGCTAACAATCTTCCCCCCAATATGTAGATATACAGAATTACTTACAATGTTCCTAACAAGTAAAATTACAGCAAAATAACATCTTTCAAAGCTTTTTCAAAGCTGAAGATGTCTTTTGTGTTCTTCTGGTCTTAAAACTTGTACTTCAGCTTGGATCTTCAGTGTCTTTACTTGTTCATGAACCATTGTAGTATGCATGAGTTGGATTAACTTCCCCCTAATCCATGCAGGATGTCTTGAAAAGCTTTCTTCATTGACTCCTTTTTACCGAAGTTTCTAAATCAGCTTCCCGCTAAACCAATATCCCTAGCTTGAGTAGATTCTGAAACTTTAATGTAGCTTGAACAATCTTCTATTTGTTATTGACGTGCACAGCCGAATTTTGTATAAGAATAAGTAAACCACACTAACTATTGCTGCTACTTGTCATTAAGTCTCGGTGAATATCCGTTTGGGGGTACATGCAAGAAATCAGCAATAGTTCTTCTTATGTTTGCATAATACTTCACCCTAACCATATTAAGTGAAGTAGAATATACTACTTCCCCTTGTAATTTGAACAAAGTACACGTTGCATGAATCTTTCAAACTAATAGTTTATATGCCTATAACCCTTCTTTATTGACCCAAAAAACCACACCACATACATGATTTTCCCCCATGATGGTTGCTAACTCTCGGAAGCATCATTGCCGTGTACATCCATATACTAGAGAAGTTCTTGTCATGAAGACAAATCTTGAAAAGTTATGAACGTCGTTGAAGAAATTTGAAAATTTTGCTTAGACTGTAAAGTACCATTGTCATGGAATAACACAATAATATCCCCTGAGAATTGTTGATTACATCTCAACCTTTAAACTCTCTGGCTAACTTACCAACCTCGTATTCTATCGGCTATTGTTGTAACCACATGGTGAAGTAAACCCGATATACCAAACTTGAAAATGAAGTAAAATCCCCCAATTTTGTTACTTAAGCTTGCACTATTGTTGATTGAAAAATGATGCAGAAGCAAAGCTCTAAGTACCCTATACCCATCATCAAAAGTATAAGAGGTACAACACCTCTTTAAATTATCCACATCTGCATCTGCGTGTGACACTGAGTACTACAACGTAACTCCTTTAAGTGATAGTTAAAAAGGTCTTCAGCCAACCACCAGACTACTAGAAACTAGATAATCCAAGTCTCAATCATAACTGTATATGTTGAAGCAAGTCATCAATCGATAGATAGGGTATGAAGAAAAGGGGTAGAAAGTAGAAGGAACTATTGATGATGAAGTAAGTAGACGCATTTGTGAAACCCACTTCAATCTTAAATAAAGGATACCAAATCAACTTCGTGATCACTTGACATTAAATTCCATATCTATAGCCGTTTTGATGTTTTAGTGAATCTTTAATAGGATCGTTTTAGCATTAAGTATTTTGTTTGCTTTGGTGTTGTGGCAGGTGATCTAGGTTGGTTCTTGATGAAAACAGGTGTATAAATGGCCTAAACAAGGATCTGTGTATAAATCGCATGCATAAATCGCTTGCATAAATCACCTGAGTGAACCCTGTATGTTTCGCCTGAAAAAGTTGTAAAATTCGCCTGAAAAGTTGTATGTTTCTCCTGCAGAAATGTGTATGTTTCGCCTGAAGAAAAGTGTATGTTTCTCATGCACAAAAGTGTATGTTTCGCCTGAAGTAAAGTGTATGTTTCGCCTGATGAAAAGTGTATGTTTCGCCCAAGGAAGAGTGTATGTTTCGCTTAACACAAAATGTATATTTCGCCTACAGAAACATGCATGTTTCACCTAATGTAAAATACATATTTCGCCTAATGTATGTTTCTCCTAATTCAAATACATGTTTCACCT
Organism: Tanacetum coccineum; assembly: GCA_026074375.1. Lineage (NCBI taxonomy): Eukaryota > Viridiplantae > Streptophyta > Magnoliopsida > Asterales > Asteraceae > Tanacetum > Tanacetum coccineum. The sequence continues at coordinate 7,157 of BQNB010058552.1, read as the reverse complement.
CCTTCAAACTTTTTCAGAAAACCAACTTTTAAATCACCTAAAAAAACACCCTTGTGAGCGTTTTTTCTTGATTTCTTTTGCAAAAGTAAGTATGTTTAGGCTATATCTAGCATAAAAACACAAACTTTAACACTTTTAACAAAAACAATTAGCACTTTTTTTCGTGTATAAAAGCCAAAAACACTAAAAAATTGAAACACAACCAAAGAGATGTTTGGTTACATGTACAAATAAGCTAGAAACATAAGAAAGAAGAAAGTTTCAAGCTTTTGTAAATATTTAGCACAAACCAAACAACACCCGTGGCTTTTGGCTTAAAAATAAGCTCGACATAAGCCATAAAACCCACAAAAATAAGCCAAACAACAACACAAAATGCTCTTGGTCTCTGATGCCAATTGTTAACCTTTAAGATTCATAAAATAAACAACGATCCAAAGGTCAGGGAGGATTAAAGAAATAAGTTGCCATTTATTATATTAGAGAGAGAAAGGGAAGATGTATGTGTGTTTCTAGAGAGAGAAGGGAAAGCACACACACACTATGAGATACAAATGATTATCCTCACCCTCCTATGGAAGTATAGGAGGGGTATATATAGGTCATGTGACACATAACTAACCTAACTTGTCATTATTAGTCCCTACGTGTCACCCCTTACATTATCTAATGTAATTCCGTATAAGTCGACATATTTTAAGGCTAACAGGTGGTTTAGATTTTAACTTGATTAGCGTTGGTCAATTATGTGATGATGATTGTGTACTTAAGTTTACTAAACTATATTGTACTATTAGTAAAAATAATAAAATGCTAACTAAAGGTCATAGGAGAAATGGACTTTATACATGCAAATTGGGAGATAACTCCAAACAACAAATTTGTCTTGCTGTGGATAACTCAACGCTTTGGCATAAGAGGTTAGGTCACACCAATATGTGGTTAGTTTAAAACTTAGATTCAAAAGAGCTAGTAAGGAACCTACCAAAGTTGAGTTTTAAAGGACACTTTTGTGATATGTGTGGTCTAGGGAGTCAAGGTAATGTAAACAATAGGACTAGGAATGAAGTGTCAACTATTAGGGTTTTAGAGTTGTTACACTTAGATTTGTTTCATCCATCACACATTCAAAGTTACAAAGGCGACTTAATTTGATGATCACTCAAACTACACTTGGGTTGTGTTTGTAGAGTCTAAGGATGATGTCTTAGAGAAGTTTAAAATATTGTGTAAAAAGTTTGAAAACCTACATGATTGTTCTATTGTTTCAATTGAAACCAATCATAGTAGCAAATTTGATAAATTGCAATTTGGGAGCTTTTGTGAACAACGTGGAATGTCTTATCACTTTTTGGGCCCGTTCACTTCTAACTTAAATGAGATTGTTGAAAGAACAAATCACAAGTTACAAAAGATGAGTCGTTCTATGTTAGACGAGCAATCCATTCCACAAAAGTTTTGGTGTCATGCATTAGATACAGTAACATACATCTTTATTAGGGTTTATAGTAGAAAATTTATTAAAAAAACACCCTACGTAATCCTTAGGAATAGGAAGCCATCACTAGAGTACTTTAGGGTCTTTGGTTGTAAAGTAGTTATACTTAACACTAAAGTTCATCTTACTAAGTTTGACTCAAATTCGTACGAAGGTGTGTTTTTAAGATACTCTCAAACTAGCAAACCATACATAGTGCTTAATAAGGAAACAATAAGAATTGAAGAATCTCTTAATGTAACATTCGATGAGAGTTTGCCCAAGCCTAAGTCATCTCCTTAGGTAGAAGATGATAGGATCAATGAACCCATTATTCAAGATCTTAGTGGGTCACTGTCATGATGACATCAAATAACGTCTATTTTATAGCATCATTTATCCCATTTAAATTGTTTATTCTATATAAATTTATGCATGAATTGGTACTTAATCGCTTATATTTGTTATTTGTAGTAAATATCAAGCAATTGGTGAAGTTTAACTAAAAGGGGCGCATTTTAGAGCTTAAACAAAGAAATCAAGAAACTGCTATTCTAACAACCAATATGCTGTATCCATCAAGGAAG
>BQNB010058551.1:26874-37719 GCA_026074375.1 Tanacetum coccineum | reverse complement strand
TGCCTTGTGAACTCGAATACCAATGTAGAGTGGTGACTCGGATACAAATGTAGAGTCACACAAGGATTGCTCAAAAGGAGAGCCTTCGGCGCGAGAGCTAAGCACAATGGTCGGATCCTACTGGATCAAAGTGATGTCGTCCGTCATCATTTTTCGTATCGAATAAAACGCTACGCGATGGACAGTTAGAGTTTGCCGACTTCGTGGCGGTAGATAAAAGACAATCTCGTTTGCCGTCTCCGTTTATTCAGTGGAGGAATCCTTGTGCTTGACTCGATCCCCTTTGATCGTCGATGGTCAACGGCGGATAGCCATAGTTGAAAATTTTATGCAAAACGTTTGCTTGTTATGTGTTTATGTGATATGTGGGATCGGCAGGGTACGCCTACCCTTGCGCTCGTTGAAAAAGACAAGACATGTTTAGCCCCCCGTTGAAAGACACGGGATAAGGGTCCTCAACGCTCGTTGAAAGATACGAGACGGAGTCGGGTAGGAGCGGTCGCGATTGGTGTGCGAGCTCGATAAATCCCGCGGTTGGCAACCAAGCCGGTGACGATCGCGCCTGGGGCACCGTGAAGAATGCTCGAAGTTTGATAATATAAGCAAACTTGACCATTAGATAGGGTATGTATCCATGGCTATAAAGCCCGTGAGCACCCTGTAATGTTAACAATCTCTTTTTGGGTATGTAAAGCCAGTGAGCACCCTGTAATGTTAACAATCTCTTTTTGGGTATTTATCCATGGCTATAAAGCCTGTGAGCACCCTGTAATGTTAAAAATCTCTTTCTGGGTATGGATCCGCGTATGAACACCCTACAATGATAATAATCTTTTTGGATATGCATCCATGGCTATCAGGCCCGTAAACATCCTGTAACTTTAAAAACTTTTCTTTGGCAGGACTTAGCCGGAATTAAGTCGAAAATTGTTATTAATCATGGCTTGACTATTTAGCGAGCATGAGTTAATGTAATTGAACTGATTGATTGGCATGGCTAGGATATTTAGCAAGCATACCGTTATGTGATTATATATGCTTAATGATAAGTACCTTGTTTCGATTAATGCCGTAGTGCTTTCGATGGAGTTATGTATACTCCGAATGATTACCGCAACGATGCATTCTCTTTTGATGAAATAGGCTTAACTGTTAGCAAGCACGATTTAATAAAATTTGGTCAGCGGAGTACGCCTTTTCCCTAAAGCTAAACGATTTGCACGTATTGACGGTTAGAGAGCATGCAATCATGCGATTTTATACGCTTAATGATAAGCGCCTTGTTTTAAATAATGTTGTAACGCTTTCGATGGAGTTATGTACACTCCAGAGGAATTCTATAATGACGCAATCTCTTTTTAACGAGACCTGTTGGACAATATGTGTTTCGATTTGATCGGTGTGATCACCGTTGACTTTTGAATTGATCGTCGCTTCGAAAAATTTTCTAGTGCTCCTGAGGTCGTGTGACCATAATGTGAGAACATGTGAATCCGTTCGAGAATGACATCCTTCACTCATTGCAAGTGAAATTGGGACGAATAAAGCTAGTAAACCGCCAGGACGTCGCTTCCTAAAGGAGGGGAGACTGTAACAAACCGAGTTTTAGGCCGACTAATTAAAGCATTTAAGAAATCAATAATTTCATATTTTAACTTCGGAAGTTTTATTATTTTTATTTTAGTATTTTCCATCTTTTCTCGCATTCTAGCCGAAACCGTGACAAAAGTCGCTTCCTAAAGGAGGGGAGAATGTGACAACCGTCAATTTTTGAAACCTTAAATAACTATGTGACTCTTTTACTTTTCGAGTTTGACTTGACTTTTGACCATTTGACCTTTCATCTTCAAAAAAAAAAAAAAAAAAAAAATTAATAAGAATAATAATAATAATATAATAATTTCCGCGTAAACCGATAATTTTCCGCGATAACCCGTTAAATTTCCAAAAATTTATTTTTAATAATAAATATGAATTATTAGTACTATATTTCATATAAATTTTTTTTTTTTTTTTTTTTATCTTATTTCAAAATTAGTTGGCTCGAAAGTGAAACAACGCGTACCGACACGAGACAAATGAATTTTATTTATTTATCGCAATTATTTAATAAAAATATTTATTTAATTTATCTTATATTTTATTAAAAGCGTTGTGAAAACTGCGAAATTTAAGTTCGATTATTTTATTTTTTTCGGACAAAGTCTAAAACTATCACTCAAGATATAATAAACAATTTTAAAATGAACATTTCAAAATATTTACGAAATATGGTCGAGTGAATACTCGTTCTCGATGGAAAAATCATTTGAAAAACAATGGCGCAAGTCTCGTCTTTTAAATCATACGTAACTCGCCCAAAATTGATCCGAACGATGATTTACAAAAAATCCCATAGTTTACTTTTATTTTTTCTTCTCTTTTAACTCTCTTTTTTCTCTGTTTTATTTTACTATTTACTCCTTTTAGTCCCTTGGTCCCCTCTAGTATATTCACATTCTTAACCCTCATATTATACCATTTCTTTTTTTTATAACCTTTAATATATAAAACAAATTTTATCATTTTTTTTTTTCATTTATAACAAATCTTATACACACACAACCCAAATCCTCTCTCCCCCTCCTCTCCAATTTCCGGCAGCCACAACAGCCGGCGCCGCCGCCGGAAAAACTTTTCCGGCGAGCCTCCATCTTCTCCGGTGGATTTTTCCGGCGAATCCTTGCCGCACTCCTCCCCCCTCCTTCGTCGCCTACAACCGCCAACACCCGCAACAACACCATCCACGGCAGCAGCCGCCGGCCACCATATTACACCACCAGCCGCCACCTTTAATCCCTCTCTCCTCGTCACCACAGCAGATCCACCACCACTCCACCACTCCGACCATCACACTACCTCCAACAGCCGGCGAAACACCCCTAAAGCCTCTCAAAACCTCCGGATCTTGCCTATTTTTTTTCATGCATGGTGGTTACATCAAGTGTAAAAATGAAGTATATAAATTTTTGTGGTTGATTTGGTCATTGTTATTGTCAAATAGGGGCGGTCCGCCGCCAAACCACCCTCGTGGTGGCGGTCGGACGATGGTACCGCTACCACAGCCGCACCATGTGGTGTCGGGCTGTGGCGGCGTAACCCCTTGGGGTGTCTCGCGGTGCTCAGCTGCTTAACGCCGCTTGTGCGCGGCTGGCAAACGCGGAGGGGGGCTGAGCGGGGGGGAGAGCGAGCGGGGCGGTCAGGTGGAGGGGGTAGGGGTTGGGGGGGTGGTGCGGAGTGGGTGGGGAGGGGAGTCTAGGCTGCGGCCACCACAGCCGCACCATGGTGGTGTCGGGCTTGTGGTGGTGATTCCCTCTTTTGTTAAGTTTATTTCTTGTAATTTATTACCGGTCATTTATTGATTTCTCCGATGTGAGATTGTGATTAAAAAGGCGTTTGGATTTGCATGTAAATGTGCCATTAAGGGCGTTTGGATATGTAGATAACAACCCATATGGGGTTGTTTGGATCTGAGTTTATGACTTATTAAGGGTGTTTGGGACAGTAGCCCCTAAATAAGGGTGCATTTGGTTTTACTTGGAATTATTATTGTTGTAAACGTGGATAGTTATAAATTATTGAGACGCGAATATTATTGTTTGTTATTGATTGATAAGTGTGGGACATCTATGTATTTTTTATATAATGGGAAACCGTTGTATATAAACGGCTAAGGTCATGCCGAAATTTCTAAAAATCGATTATATCTTTTAATTTTTCTCTTAAATTTCCTATTATCTTATAAAAAATCCCGATAAATAGGATAAAAGTTATATAGTCTTATATATTTATCAAATTATAAATATATATTAACCGAGTGAATAATCGAAAAAACTATACTCTTTACAAACGTTTTATAAAACTATTATATACTAAAAATCGTCTCAAGATAATATGAAACACTAACTCATAACTATATTATTTTATTAAGTCTCGGCTAAAATAGTAATAAACTTTTATAGAAATTTTAAAGACATTATATTTTGTCTAACTGTCGTAACCTTTAAACGTATGTTTACGTTTATTTAAAATTAATCTTTAATGAATTCTTTAGTAATTTTCACCGAAATAGTGCTCGAATGATATTATTTAACATATAATATCACACTTTTCATATATGTATATATACATCATTTGCAAAGAATTATATATTTAAATAACGCGCTTTTGAATGTTTGCTTTTGGATACATGTTTCCCGACTTGAATCATACGCGTCCGTTTTCATATGTAATGTATATATGGGATATACATTACATACTTGTTTTGTCATTTTGTTTATTTTATTTGGCCAACGACCGAAATGTTATAATTTTAAATTGAAGTCTTTTATTTTTTGAGTCGTGTCGATGTAAAACTTATCCATTCGGAAAAATCCTCTCCAACAAGATCTTTACCTCCCTAATGAATGGAGCATTACCGTTAGGATTAATTGCAACTTCGCGATCGCGACAAGATGTTCATTGAACGCACGTTGTGTTATTAGATTATCGATTATTGCTTTACCGTAGCAAGGTGAGTTCATAGCCTCGCTTTTAAAACGATTTTTTTTTTTATGGGTTTTTTTATTGGGGAAAAAAACCCGCGAGGGAGATACATGCTTGTTTTAGAAAATCGAACACAGGTGATTTTATTATGTGAACGTTGCTATTAGTGTATTGTTGTGGCCCTTCCTTCATGAACCGTCAATCACGCTAACGTGTCCGTGAACGCTTGATGATGCAATAAAATAGATCTATTTTGGCCTAACGACCTGTCTGGCGTTGTGTTCCTTGCGAGGGCATACGGGGACATATTGTATTTAGTATTGGGAGTGTGTAGCACTATCACTCCAGGTTGGGCACATGGTTAAGGTTCGGTTCGTGGCTCTAGCATCGTTGTGATTGTTCTATGAACTAAATGTTTTGCTATGCTTGTGTTCAAAATGATTGTTTATAAACTCTATGAATTCACTCAACGTTTTCGTTGACATTTTTTTTGCATTGTCTATCTCAAGGAATATGATTGCATAGCTTTCGGATGGTGATGGATATGCGGATATCAAGGACGTGGACTTTGGTGAACTTTGCACATATGATAAAATGCTTTCTTTTAAAGAAACTTAAACATGTTGTGGATTATTTTAAAATGAGTTTTTATAAAGTTATTGGGACCTTGTAACTCTGATCTTTTAATAAAAATTTGAAAACAATAGAACTCATTCCCAGCTAATCATTCTATCATCTGATCCATAAACGGTAATGGAAAATGATCTTTTCGAGTCCCTTCATTTAATTTCCTATAGTCAATACAAACTCTCCATCCGGTAACTAAACGTGTCAAAATTAATTCATTCTCTTCATTAGCAACGATAGTTATTCTACCTTTCTTGGGAACACAATGCACTGGACTAACCCATGGGCTGTCAGAGATCGGGTAAATTATTCCGGCATCAAGAAGTTTTAGGACCTCTTTTTTGATTACCTCATGAATTTTTGGATTAACCCGTCTTTGACTTTGAACCGTAGGTTTGTAATCATCTTCCATCAAGATTTTGTAGGTACAAAAATGAGGGTTGATACCCTTGATGTTAGTGATTTTCCAAGCAATGGCCCTTTTGTGAGATTTGAGCACTCTTAAAAGAGCATATTTTTCATCATTTTTTAAACCTTCTGCAATAATAACTGGTAACTTATCGTTTTCTTCCAAGAAAGCATATTCTAAGTGAGACGGCAAATCTTTTAACTCTAATTCTGGAGGCTCTTCAATTGAAGATTTTGCCTTGGTCACTTCATTTTGTTTAAGGTCCATCGGAGGAAGTTGAAACGGGTCATTATTTAACAACCTTTCATTCAAACAAATATCTTTCTCCGGATTGCAATCAGCATGATCAATTTCCGGTGAAATCGAGTCATCCTTAAGATAAGCTTCAATTTCTTCCAAAATGAATTCGGAAGTAAACGGCTCAGACATCGGGGTGGGATTGCCACCCGAAGTATTAGGAAATCCTAGTAATTCTGGAGCATACTCCTCACAAACTGCATCAATGATGTCAATTTAGTTTACCGACTTGTCATTTGTAGAGGAGTATCTTGTGGTTTGATCTAGATTAAAAGTGACGGCTTCGTTATCAACCCAAAAGGTTATTTCCTCTCCATAAACATCTATTAAAGCACGAGAAAGACAACTTGAACCAAATAATCAAACTTACTTCACGGTAGCTCTTAAAAATTTTACTTTTTAAGGTGAGCCGTATGTCGTAAGTGACACAAATGGTATGTTTTTAAATCTTTGATTCGAGTTGGGAACTTATTATGATAATACCTCAATTGAAGGTATTATTTGTTGGTGTTCTTTTACCAACTTTGTTTATTTTTAAAGAGTAAATATTTTTGTATTTTTGTTTTAATCTTCTATTTAGAAAGAAAAGAAAAATATTTTTTACTTTTTATATTTTTATATATTTTTTTATATTTTTTGATTTTCTTAAAAGCGTAACTTTCGAAAACGAAAGGTTCTTCAAAACACGATCAACAAACTTCAAACGATAGAATCTTAATCACAAATCCCCGGCAACGGCGCCAAAAATTTGATACGCGTAAAATATATAATATATATAATACTATGGAAAATTACCAATTTACCCTTGAGGACAAAGGTGAAAAGGAAACTCTTCAAAATATATATAATATAATATAATACGTATCTTAACCGGGAAGTATGATTCCCCGGGTCGTTTCCCCAACGACTTGTGAAATTGAGACCACGTTTGATGCTTGGACAATGATTTGAATGGGATACAAAGTTTGATTTGATTTTCTACTTCTACAAATTAAAATAAGCAAATGATAACAATTAAGAATGAAAACAAACAACGGGAATTTAAATTTTAACTAAAAACGCAAAACGGGAACCTTAAACGGAAGCTACAAACCCTAAATTTATAAAATTAAACCTAAATTGAGTTTTTCTTTCTAAATGGACTCTATTTGACTAAAAAGTAAGTTTAAAGAAAACTAGAACAAAAACGGAGTTAAAATGAGCGTTAAAACACGAAAAACGAGAATGAGAACGAATCTCGTTCTTTAGAAAACGAAATTTTGCAATTTAAACCCTACGAAAGCAAAACTAATTTTCCTATGAACTTTAGGATAAAGGAAAATTTTCTAAAAAAAGATTTATATTTTTTTGATTATTTTTCTATTTATTATGATTTTTTAAAGTTTTTAATGAAAATAAATGATAAAAAAATACTAAATAAACTCTAAAAATTCTAGAAAATAGCTTAAACTATATAAATCCTAGGAAAAATAAGCCCGAGATTGTAGCTTAAAAAATAAGCCACGAAATAAGCTTAACAGCTTATTGGGCTTATAAAGCCAAAACGTGTATAAAAGATTACTTGTGCAAGGGTCTTATGAAAAAGACCCAAGGGCACAGCGGTAAGGAGTGGGTGTGTGTGTGATTATAAAAGGTTGAGGTGTTGAGGTCGGGGGTTCGAGTCTTGCTCACCCCCGACTTCCACTTCCCTTTTTTGGTATTTTATGAAAAACTTAAAGAACAAAAGTTGTAGAGGACAACTTTTGTATCAACTTTAATAAAAGCACTATAAGCTTAAACTCAAAAATAAGCTCTCAAAAAACTTTTTAATAAGTTGTTAACAGAAAGTGGGCTTTTAAGCTTTAAAAAAGCTATTCTGCACTAAATTAAGCACAAAGTTCTTATTTAAGCACCATTTTCAAAACTAAAAGATGTCCTAGAAAGCTTATGATGTGTAGAAGCTAAAATCAATAAGCTACTTTGACTAAAAACACCTAAAGCTATCTAAATCATATGATCTTAAGAGGTAAACTCAGGAATAAGCACTAAAACTTAAAATCTAAATAAGCTAGAAAGCTCAATAAGCTATGACAGAAACTTAACTTTTGCAAACTAAACAATCAACATATAAGCTATAAAACAAACTCATAAAAACTAAACTTATAAGCTAGAAATCTAAGTTTAAAAGCCAAAATCTACTTAGTACTGTTTTTGTATTTTTAAGATTTTTGTTGAACTTTTAAAGCTAAATTAACCTAAGAAATAAGCTAGAAATGTGAAAACAAATTTTAAACTACCTTAAGCTAGATGTTAACTATAACCCTACTGATTTTTAAACTCTAAATCCTAAAAACTCTACCTTAAAATGAAGCTAAAAAGACAGCAGTAGTAACTGCTGTTACTACTGCGGGTGCAAATGACCAATTGGTTAAATCCAACTTGCAGGTGTCCTTAAGAGACAACCCTGCACTAGACACTCCTATTGAGTGTTTAAGAACACCTAGCTAACTAAATCCAAGCCTAGGAAGGCTTGGATCAAATTTTAACAATCAAAGAAAAGAGGAAAAAGTCCCCTGGTGCAGGCATAAAGTAAACTAGCTTTAACTTTTAAAAATTTGCAAACTGAACTTTGAAAACTCTTTTACTACTCATTTTAGTCCAAATCTAAACTAGTTCAAAAACTTTTATCAATTCCCTTTGACTATTAAAGGTCAAACTGCATTAAACCAAACACCCCTTTATACTTATGACAGATTTCTTTTAAGCTTGAGATTAAAATCTAGAGGACAAAACTTTAATACCAGATATTAATTAGCTTATAACAAGCTTAACAGACATAAATCCAAAATCAATTAAGCTAGAATTAAGAATCTAAAAGCTAAGCTACTTATTTTTGGTTTTTAAGTGAAATTAAGACAGTTTATGAAATACTAAGATTTAAAATACCTAATGCTAAAAACAGATGAACAAATATCACATTTAGATTGAGACAATCACAAATAAGCTAACTAGAAAGCAGAATAAGCAAGCAATAAGCAAATAAGCAGATCTAACTAAGAAATTTTAAGATAAGGAAATTAAATGAAGAACTTACAAGCTGCCTTAGCAAAACAAAGGCACAAAGGCTCAAATGAGCTTATCTACTAGCTCTAGCTTATCCTTATGGATAAGCTAGTAAAAGTCCATGGAAGCTTATCCCTTGCTAGCTTCCCTTCCATTAGCTTATAAATCCAATATTCCAAATATTAAGCTGATTTTAGATGTGTAAGTAGATTAAATGAACAATTAGCTCAATCACAAGCTTATAGACTTGTAAGAGCTTATAAGAGCTTATTAATCCGTACACTATCACTAGAGCTTAAAGAGAGCTTTTGACAAATTTATTAAAGAGAACTCAAATTTCATTAACTAAAAAGCTTGATTACATTACTTGAAAAGAAAGTTACAAACGTTTAGATGAAAGTTACATTTACTTAAAACTTAAAACTTTAGCTAAATTACCTAAAAATCTAAAAGCTAAAAACTAGGTAAGGAAAAAGATGATCCCGTGTGTGTGAGGATGAAGGGCTATTTATAGCCATCTTCTGAAGCTTCTAGTCCTCTTGGTAGTTACAACTCCTCTCATCATTGGCCCTTGATCATTTGCTAATCATTGGATGCTTCTTATCCACCGTTAGATCATTATTGAGCTCACACGGATTGCCAGCGTGGCAATCCGTGGTTTATAGCCTCTTGTGCTTTCTTTGTGAGTATAATTAGTGTAAATGACCATTTTCCTTGTGCTTCCTTACTTGCCCGTGTGTCACATCAAGTGGGTTTTGGCCAATAGGAATCCATGAATGACGTTTCTCCCTGCCAACGTGTACTTTAACACCTGAATTACCTTTTCTATCCCTCAATTGACGTTTGCCCTTTGATTTGACTGAGAGGTAACTTGGGAGAGACGGGTGAATAGTAAAAACAGACTTTCGCGCCATTTTCTTATAAAGGTGCGTTTGTATAAGTTTGACTCAGGTTTACCCTTTTGACTTATAAAAAGACTTGGGCCGGGTATTAGGGAATTTGGGCTTATGGGTAAAGGGTTTTGGATATGGGTTTTAACAAATGTTAACTTCTGTTTTATAAATGTTAACGGGTGTTATCATTTAGGGATTAGGGACCACTTTTGTAATTTTGGATTTTATGAGGGACTGAATTGTAACTTTTGGATTTGTCTTTTTGTGATCTTGTTGCGACTTTGACCAAGGGTTGACCGAGGTTTGACTTTTTGACTTTGATAGCTTCCTCCTGGCTTTTTGCGTGCTCTTCCGTTCTTGTGTTCGTGTTTGCCCGGTTTTAACCTTTTTCTTGTGGTTTTTGCTTTATCCGTACCTGCACATACAAAACATAAAAACAAGCATATCTTTGCTATTTTTCTTATGTTTTTTGTCTTTATTGGGTTTATTTTGATATAAAATGGATATGTGTTTTCACACATATCAGTATTCCTAGACCTCCAAGAGCATCTATGCAGGACTTGTATGGTAGGGTGGGTAGAATGGAGATACGTCAGGAGGCTATAGAGAGGATGGAGTATAGGCAGTCATATCACTAGGACAGGTACCAGGGAGTGTTTGAGCATATGGTTAGAGTTTACAGTGTTCCACTATAGGGAGCCTACAACCCACCTGATTATGCTCAGCTGCAGTATGATCAGTACTATCAGAAGTGCCACCTTCGCCACCACAGTATCCACTGCAGTATCAGCATCAGCAGCAGGACGATGACGAGTAGTGTCAAGATGACACAAGTTGGTTGTGTGACCGCATGTTTTGGGTCACATATGTTTTAAAAAACAAATTCCTTAAAAACGTTATTATTATTACTATGGTGTGTAAAATGCCTCTGTTGCCATTTAAAAACAATATTATCGTGCCTTCTATCATTAATTAATTAGGAATATTACTATTATTATTATTTGTGTGCTATGCAATGTTTATATTTGTAACAGGAAAAGAAAAGAAAAAGAG
>BQNB010058551.1:0-22744 GCA_026074375.1 Tanacetum coccineum | reverse complement strand
AAGAGCAAACACGTAAAACCCTAAAAATAAATTGTGAATTACATAATGTCATATAATGACCTAAAACACGAGGTGTTATAGTCTTCCCCGTTAAATGAGCCTTCTCCTCAAGGCTTATGACACGGCACTTGACGACGGTGGGATCTTGGTGAAAAGGTGTGGATATTTCTTCCTGAATTGATCTTCCCGTTCCCATGTAAACTCAGGACATCGCCTAGAGTTCCATCAAAATAGAGCTTGTCATCCACTTGGAGTCCTTCCAACGGAACGACTAATGGATCGTCAGAATAACATTTCTTCAAGTTGGATACATGAAACGTATTGTGGACCCTGCTCAGCTCTTGAGGAAGCTCAAGCTTGTAAGCAACGGCTCCAACCTTTTTCAACACCTTGAAAGGTCCGACATATTTGGGGTTTAACTTCCCCCGTTTGCCAAAACGTACGACCCCTTTCCAAGGAGAAACCTTTAGCATAACGTTATCTCCAACTTGAAACTCCACCGGTTTACGCTTTAAATCGGCGTAGCACTTTTGTCGATCTCGAGCGGTTTGAATCCTTTGTTTGATCTGGATGATCCTCTCCGTTGATTCTTGCACTAATTCTGGACCAGTGAGTTGAACTTGCCCAACCTCAGCCCAGCAAACAGGTGAACGACATTTTCGACCATAAAGTGCTTCAAAGGGTGCAGCCTTAATGCTAGCGTGATAACTGTTATTATATGAAAACTCGACCAATGGCAAATGTTTAACCCAACCATTTCCAAAGTCGATTACGCAAGCACGTAGCATATCCTCGAGAGTTTGGATGGTTCTCTCGCTTTGTCCATCGGTTTCCGGATGATATGCAGTACTCATATCTAAATTTGTACCCAAAGCCTTCTGAAGTGACTTCCAGAAATTTGATGAGAATCGAGGGTCACGATCGCAGATAATTGAGACAGGTATTCCATGCTTCGTGACTACCTCCTTTAGGTACATTCTCGCCAGTTTATCCAAGGGATCCGTTGGCTAAAAAAGGCAGATTTGGTCAGGTCCGGTCAACGATTTACCAAATTGTGTCATAACCTGCGATGATTAGGAAGCTTTTGACAAAAATCTCGTGATGTTGTTCTCCACTTCATTCAGGTGTATCGGGTTTGCTCTAACAAACTGATGGGGTCTCTTATGTTCGGCTTTGACCATAGCACTGTCAAAACAACTTGCTAACATAGGTGGCGATCGTTTGCCTTATATTGGGCCACGTATAGCTTCCCCTTCTTCATGTCTTGGTACTCTTGTTCAGAACCCGGATGTATTGAGTATTTTGATCTTGTGGGACTCGTGATGAATACAGTCCCGTAAATCGCTATAACAAGGTAACCAACTCCTGCATTGAGGCATAGCGTTCATGTAGCGGTTTCCAATTTTCTGTTTGAATTTCTCCGGAATCTTTTGAATTTCATATAACATACCTCAACATCTCCTACTTGATGTCTCCAGCTTTCTTGCTTCGTCTGGGCAGTTCAGGGATTTTGTTTAGGAAGATCCAAGCAATAGTTATCACTAAGGCCCGAACACTTAGTGGTTCTGTTACTTCCTGCTCAGAGATCGACGAACAACATTTGACTTCCTGGGTGATAACGGATTTCACAATCGTAATCACTCAGCCACTCATAACAAGCGACGTTGCCTCATATTTAAATCCTTCTGATCAAGACTGTGTTGTAAACTTTATGATCAGTGAACACTATGCACGTTGGTTTCTAGATAGTGCCTCCACATTTTAGAGCGAACACTAGCCCCAAGTTCTAAATCATTGTGTATAGTTCTTTCATCGCATTTTTAAACTGAGTGATGGCCATAGAAACACCTTTCTCTTTGATCAACACAGCGCCCAACCCTTCTATGAAGGTACAGGATGCGATAAAATCTTCGCTTTCCTCAGGTAAGGCTAGGTTGGTGCACTGCACAGCTGACTTGCTTCAATAGTTGAAAAGATCTTCTTTGTTTATCACCCCAATCAAACTTTGACACTTTCTGGGATAGTTTGGTATGTTTTGGCTATCTTTGAAAAACCCTTCGATAATCTATTAATAGCGGCATGGCCCAAAAATTGGCGAATCTCTGTGGTGTTTTAGGTGTGGACACTCAATCCTTAATAGATTCAATCTTGGAGGGTCAACGTGTAATACCTTGCAGTCAATCACATGTCGAGGAATTGTACTCTGGGATCAGAATATCACTTAGAGAATTGCATACAATTCTTTCTTCTTAAGCAATTTTAAGATTTGCCTAAGTGTCCTTCATGTTCCTCTTAACTTTTGGGTCGATTAAGATGTCATGATGAAGCAATTACAAACTTGTCAGGTAAAGGTTTACACACCGTTCATAAGATCAGAACACGGCTGGTGATTAGTTAAAAAACAAAGGCATGACTTGGAATTCATAGTGAGTATCGAGTCCTGAATGCAGTCTTGAGTATGTTTCTTTCTCGAACCTATGGTGATACCCTGACCTAGACTGATCTTTGGAAATAAATACTGACCCTTGCAGCTGGTCGAAAAGGTCGTCAATCTGGAGTGGGTAAAGGTTCTTTACGTCAATTTGTTCAATTCTTGTCGTCGATACACATCGGAAAGAAGGATAAGAACCTTCACTTCTTCTTGAGGAATAGGATGGGAGTCCCCAGGTAAGGAATTGGTCTTATGAAGCCTTGTCCTGATAGTTCTTGTGTTTGCTCGCTAGTTCTTCATTTCCGCGGTGCGAATCTATTTTGGTGCCGTCTACAGGTGCCGCACAGGTCCAAATCGATTCTAAAATTCCACTTGTGAGTGGGTGGTTATAACCGGCAAGTCCTCGGGAAAACTTCAGGAAATTCCGAACAAACTGGCACGTCTTCAAGTCGCTTTCCTATTTGGACTTATCTTGTCCTTGGTGGCGGTGATATTTGCTAAGAATACGTGACAACCTTTTGCTAAATACTCTTGAGCTTTAGTACTCGAAGTGGACGTCAATCGAGTCCCGTGTTTGTTGCTGTTCGGTTACCTCGAACGCTTAAAATTTTGTCTCTAAATTGAATTACGACAACGATCTTTTCGCACAGCGATAACGGCATGGTATTTGCCAACCAATTCATACAATATGATTAGTTAAAATACCTAGCTTCTAACGGGGGGGGCATTAGGTCAATGTTGAAAAGATGATTTAAGAAGGTTTAGTACTCAACCTGAATAATAGTGTTTAACCCAACCCAATTCGCCGTTTCGGTAGTGACATGTAATCTATGATTAATGCAGTTGGTGTGATAACAAATCGAGAGCTAAGTGTAGTAGATACAACTTATATCGGCACCAGTAGCAAATAAAATAGATGTAGCGATTGTTTAGGAAAACGTACACGTTAACGACATTGTTGTCGGGTTTGCCCTGTATTTCCACAGCGTACACTTTGTCGGAGCCTGGCATTTCCCATCCGATTCTCGATTGTTGTTGGTTTCTTCAATTTTCGGGACAATCCTTTGATATGTCCCAGAGCACCAATTCAAAACAACCATTGCCCCTGATTAGCCAGGGTTCGCAATTTTTGGGAGTTTGCATCAGTCACGATATATGTGGACCAATTCGGTTGCACTTGTGGATTTTGATTAGCACAAGGACCGTAGTGGTGAGAGTTACCACTTATGGAACACCAAGGTCTAGGTCCTTGTATTGTCCCTGTAACATTTCCGGCGGAATATGGCCCTTCGGTGTTCTTGCCTCTAGTTTGCTTGCTGAATATGGTTGTTCCGGGCAGAGTCCTCAGCTTTTCTTTTATTATCAGCCAAGACGTTCAACATAGGCTTGGTTTTGTCTCCATTAACTCGGTAGTAAAATCAATAACCTCTTGATAGTTTTTGATTTTGATGCTTTAGCTAAAGTATCATATCGGAAGCCACCGATTATTTTCAATTTGGTCTGACTCTTTCCGGAAGCATTTGGACACATCAGGTGTTGTGAAATCCGACGATATGGCCCCATCGGTGCCTCTTACACCTAAGATTTAAATTAGCTCAATTTTCTTGCTCTTGCCACGTGGCACGATTTATCAGTTCAATCTTTTCTTCAGTGTTGCATGGCAATGGAAGAGCAGCCCAGGAGTAACTTCGGTCTTAACAATGGGCATTCCACCATGTAAGAGCATCGTACTCTACAAGTAGTGCCAAGTCGCAAATTTGATGCCTAGTGTTGTGCAATTGCTCATACTGAAACATACTCATTTCTAAACCATCGGGTAAGTCCAAAAACTCCTCTGTGGCCCTTGAAGTTCAAGGGTTGGATTTTAGGAAGTCCGGGAGGTGCTTTCACGAGAACTTGCCAAGGCCTTCTGATACTATCCGAGAATGGTATCCATCCCCATTCCTGGTAGTTTCACGTGCTGCAGTGCAGCCCGTTAAACACCTTCGTCAATCATGGCTGAGTTGGGGAACTGGTGACGAAGTGGTGGTAGTAGGGTTCTGTGAAGGTGGGGTTGTGGAGATGGTGGGGGAGGTTGTGGTGAAGGCTTGACTCGGGTCTGTGGGCCTTCCTCTTGGTGCATTTTCTTAAATCCAAGAAAAAAACTAACAGTTCGATTTCAACAATCTAAACATAAACCCGATGTATTACCTAATGAATAATAACGACGATACAAACAAGTGAAATACACAATAGTATTGAAATTTACAAATCAGAATCATTCACGTAAATCGATTTACATATAAAACATAATCCATCCTTTTCATATATAAACTTGGGAAAATAATCATGATTGGTTTATATACAAAAGATCACTAAACAACTAGGTTACACGGACAAATAAACTAAGCCCTTACTAGCCGAGGATATACCCGTAACATTCGGTATGCTATACAAGATTGTTAATCAAAAAACACAAAAGATCTATACCACTCTCTCGCTCCGGGAATAACTAATTATTAACAGGCTGCTAGTTAGTACACATAACAAAATCTAGAAACAAACTTACCAGCCACCTCTGGTGAATCGGCTGTGCTGCCCTTCTGCGGGGTCAGTGCCTATGAAACTCAGCCTCTGTTGTCTGTAGCCTTTAGCAGCTTTAGTGCCAATAGTAATGAACTTGTCTCTGGTGGTCTGTGTGTAATCCAGAAATCAATGAGCTGTACACATTATCATAAATTATGCAAAACTCACAATGAATTTCTGGTCCAATATATGTAGTATCCAACAAAAGAGATACGGCATATCAGCGCCTGACTTCACAAGAAAACGTGTTCGACCAATTCCCAATACGACGTATCCCTCCTTTATACATACGTCGTATCCATGAAGATAACTATTCGAAGATTACAGTAAATCAAGTAAATTAGGAATGATATCACGATTTTGATGACGTTTTAATGTAGTGAGCATCTAAGGAATCCAGCCCAATATGCCGTATCGACCTTGCTAGATATGGCATATCGAGTCTTTTTTCAGACACTATAAATAGAAGACTCAAAAATAAGTTTTTACTGTGCAATATCATATTCTTTATACCATATCCATTAAAGACAATTTTGGGAAGAGAAAGATCAGCCACCAAGGATCAAGCATTGATCACGAATCATAGAAGATCATCGTGTATTTTTCTCCTCTTATTCTTTTAATTATTTGTTATTTGATTATTCTTGTATTATAATACAATGGTTGTGGGGCTAATACCCTGGGTATTAGCCAATCGTAATGAAAGTTTCATTGTTTGGTTTGTAGTTAAAAATCGTTTCTTAATTTTTCATTGAATGTTTAATTATGTTTATCACCTCTACAGCTTATGTGTTATAATCTGCGAACCTTATCATCAATGGGTTTGTGATACCTAAAAAGTAATCTTGATATGGGATAGCTACTCCATATCTTGTTTTATTATGACTGGACAATAGGATCCAAATAACGTTCTTCTTTATCTTTCAAATTATGAGCATAGTTGGAACGGTAGGTGACCCGTTTTAGGTTTTAGCCATCATGCTCTTAATTAATGCTAAAGATTTTTCGAATAGTGGACTACCATATATAAACACGTTCAAAAAATAGTGGGTAAAGTCCGTTGGGCTAGGGTTTTAACAAGAATCACCACTGCTTTGATTCCCTTAGATTTGATATAAATAAACTGCACAATACAAATGCAAAACATACAAATACAATGTATTTTTGGTATGTTTTTAGTCATTTAAGTCCATTTTTAATGGAAAATGGTATGTGTAATTAAGCACATACCATGAATCAATGCACTAAAACAAACAAACCAGCATTGAACCGGATTTAATATGGCTAATACAGTTTTTTATCATTTGGCTTGTACCACTTTTATATCTTCTAATTTTCTTCTTTTGTGTTTATTGTCTATTGAATTGGTATTTGTTTCCACCAAACATGTGCCAGTCTCTCAGGTTGAAAACCCCCACATCATTAGACAACGTACATAGCATAGGTTTAACCAGTAAATAGACTAATTAAAATACTGATAGAATATAGGATTAATGTTCCACTCTTAGTGTTCGACACCCTACTTACCGCGAACTCTATCTTAACCGGGTACACTGCTCGTTAAAGTGTTGTTTTAGGTTTGTCGGCTAAATATAAATTTAAAACTTGATAATCAAATAATTGACCCTACACGACAGCACATCACCGCACAATTTATCTTGTGCGCCGTACTTTCACCCTGAAATCAGCCTATAAATAGAGCCAAATTTTCACACATTTCATATCATTCCTTCATACTCATCAACTCATACAACAATCTCATCTAATCATTCCCAATCATTCTCCAAGCATAAACACCACACCTTTTGAAGAATCAAGATCAAACAACTAAGAACGAAGAAGAACATCATCATAGTTTATTACAATAATGAAGTTTCTTATTGAATCAAGCTATGTTATGAACTACTTAGCCATAAGAGGCTAAATCTCTCATGACTACTCGGTGAAGTTATGATAATGAATTAGTGTTTGGTATGATTGTGATCTCATTAATCTCACGCTTATGTTGCAACGCCACCCCAATATATCTACTGTCATTTTGGCTTATCAACTTTAAATTATATAATCATATCGGTATAGGTCGAAAGACCCGTTATGATCTAATGAATTTAAAAGATTTGTCTATGATCTTATCATACTGTGTCAATCGAGATAATCCACTTTTGAAAATTTGATAAACAAAATAAGTTTTGATAATAATAAGTTATCGAATCATTTGAGTGACACATATGATCTAGTCTACTAAGTATATCTCTTGAGTTAATTACAGTTAAATTGTGAAACATTTTCTGATGAGAAACCTTTTTATAAGTTAAAGTTCCATCTCAGGTATTATCATGTACCACTACTTATAATATTATTTTCACTATTCATAGTCATCCTTTATTATCACTAGTAAAACAAAGGTTTATTGTTTCAAAATTGTTAAATTCTATTTTCTTCTGAATTATTCGAAGTACTACTCAAATCCCTATGGACGACCTGGACTTACCACAAAAAATTATACTATAGTACCATGTTTAATACTTTTAACCCGTGTGTGATTTCCCTATAATAAATTGTATCTTTCAGTCATTATAAATTTAACAGCTTTGAAACACATCAGAGTTTTGCGCTGCTAACGGCCGAGGATATTTAAGCTGTTTCAGTATTCAACTTTGAAAATCACTTAACTCCCCCTCTTTAACAAAATCTGCCATACATTTTCTAGCAAACTGCCCAAACAATTTCTCCCTTGGATGCCTACACGTGCTTCCAATTTTGAACTTTTTGAACCGTTACCTAACTTGAACGTATCTGAATCGAAGACTTTCGTCGACGAAATAAAGAGATCATACGATCAAAATTGCTTTATGTTTCTTGGTATGGAATAATATAGCTGATAAGAATTGTCAATTACTTCCCTTCACTTTCTTGATATTCTTTGAAATTACGATCCAATGGATGATGAACCCATGTGGGCTGCCGACCGTGTTGTCGCTCTGACTCTCGGTTCCGTAATCACTCTTCCTGAAACAACAAACGAATTTGCAATTAAAGGTAACCACTTGACTCTCATCAAAGGAAACCAATTTGATGGTAGAACAAAAACCGATCCTCATAAACACATTTACAAATTCCTCGGAATCTGCGATATGTTTAAATATAGAGATACCGAAAATGAAGTTGTCCGCCTAATGATGTTTCCCTTATCACTTACTGGAGAAGGAAAAACATGGCTGGACGAACTCAACGAAGGAACTATCGAAACGTGAGATGAACTTAGAACTGTTTTCATTAGCCGATTCTTTCCCCCAGCTCTTTTTGACCGACTCCTCGGAGAAATCCGTGCTTTCTCTCAACATGAAAATGAATCTCTAACCGATGCTTGGCTTCGTATGAAGGAAATGCTCAGAAATTGCCATGGTCATAATCTGTCCAAAGGCAATATTATCAAAATATTTTATCATGGTCTCAACGAAATAACCCAAGAAGTTCTAAATGCCGCAGCTGGTGGTATTTTCCTCTATAAAACACCAAATCAAGCTTATCAGCTTCTCGAAGATAAAGTCTTACTCAAGCTCGACTGGGCTAAAAATCAAAAAACCAAATAATCTCTTAAGAAAACTGTTGCTTTCGCCGATGAAGGTAATAGTAATTCTGATACTGACAAAATTATGGACTGAATGGATGCCATGACCATAAAAATAGACGCTCAGTACAAAGAACTCTAATCTCGTACTAAACAACCAACACTCGATCTTCACGATGATGACATACCTATGTCCCGTGAAGAAGAGGCTAAATTCATGCAAACTTTCTGTAAGACTCATTTTTACAATGATTACTGTGATCGAGACTCGAATCGCGATAATTGGCGCTTAAGCGGAGGAAATGATTACAGCCGAGACAACTACCGATCTAAAACGGATGATAAATCCTATGATCTTCAAAGACAATTCAATGATTTCATGAAATCTTAGCAATCAACCAACGCTTTTGTCAAAGAAACATTCATGGACCTAAAAACTCAACTAGAAACAATAGCCAAAAATCATCAAGCTTCAATCCAAAACCTTGAAACTAAGTTCGATAGACTCGCTGACAAGCAATCTGGTCGACCTTCTGGATCTCTTCTAAGAAACACTCAACCAAACCCACGAGGTAACAACTCTAAAGCCTATCAACCACCGCAATCTCGGTTTAAGCATGTGAATGCCGTATTCACAAAAAATGGTAAATCCTATGATCCACCAGATAACCCGAATGATCAACAAAACAATTCTGAAAACCCTATCAACTTCAATAGCGATGATGAAGATGATGAACCAACACCACAACCAAAAACTCAACTTCCAACACCAGTTAAAGAAACACCATTACCAAAACCATACAAACCAAAAATCCCATATCCTTAACGCCTTAGAAAAGAAAAAAATGGAAGTCCGATACAGAAAATTCCTCGACATGATTTGAGCTGTCCGAATCAACGTGCCTCTTGTCGACGTTTTAGCCGGAATGCCTAACTATGGCAAATTTCTCAAAGAACTCATAAGCAACAAGCATAAGATCGATCAAATTTTTGCCGCTTTCCTAAGCGATGAAAGTTCTGCCATTCTTCAAAACAAAGTTCCGCCCAAACTTGGAGACCCAGGAAGTTTCCTTATTCCATGCAATTTTAATAAAAATTTCTCATGTAATGCTTTAGCCGACCTTGGTGCTAGAATTAAGCTTATGCCATATTCCTTATATGCGAAACTATCTCTCGAAACTCTTAAACCTACTAAAATGAGCGTGAGATTAGCCGACAGATCATTCCAATACCCTGTTGGAATAGCTGAAAATATGCTCGTTGAAGTTGGTAAATTCACCTTTCCTGCCGATTTTGTTATTCTCGAAATGGAAGAAGATAGCAAAGTTCCTCTCATCTTGGGACGACCCTTCTTTCACACTGCTGATGCAGTAATTCGAGTTAAACAGAAACAACTCAATCTTGGAGTTGGAACTGAACAAATGATCTTTAATATCGACTCTGCCATTAAACACTCTTATTCGAATGATGATACTTGTTTTAGTATCGATGTTATCGATGAAATCTTAGAAGAAGATTTTGACGCTCTTCTTGACGATGGAAGCAAAATCCTTCATTCCATCGAAGGAACCATTCTTGAAGAAGAAATCTTTTCTGAATTCGATAAATTCATAGCAATGACTGCCGATGAAATCTGTGACTCTGAATTTGACATAGAAGAACTACCATTCGAGAAAATCACCATCAACACAGATTATAAAATCAAAACATCTCTCGAAGAACCTCATACGGATCTCGAACTCAAACCTCTTCTTGGTAACTTAGAATATGTATTTTTGGAAGAACCCTCTTTTCTTCCTGTAATCATATCATCTCAACTCTCTGCTTAAAACAAAAGCAAACTTGTATCTCTCCTTAAAAGACATAAATAAGCATTTGCCTAGAAAATAATAGATATTCCTGGTATTTGCCCATCTTTCTGCAAGCATAAGATACAACTTCTGGATGACAAAAACCAGTTGTCCAAAAACAGCGAAGGTTAAATCCAAATATGCAAGAAGTTGTTAAGAAAGAAATCATAAAACTCTTGGATACCGGTATTATTTATCCAATTACCGATGGTCCTTGGGTTAGTCCTATTCATTATGTACCAAAGAAAGACGGTATTACAGTAGTCACAAACGAAAATGATGAACTTATCCCGACAAGAACTATTATGGGTTGACGAGTATGCATCGATTATCGTAAACTCAATGAAGCAACCGTAAAAGATCATTTTCCTTTACCGTTTATGGATCAAATGTTGGAAAGACTCGTAGGAAATAAAAATTTTTTGTTTCCTCGATGGATTCTGGATATTTTCATAATCCTATCGATCCTAATGTATCATGGATAAAACAACATTCACATGTCTCTTTGGTACATACGCTTATAGGTGAATGCCTTTCAGATTATGTAATGCTCCAGCTACATTTCAAAGATGCATGTTAGCTATCTTTCATGACATAATTGAAGAATCTGTCAAAGTATTCATGGACGATTTCTCTGTCTTTGGGAACTCTTTCGACAAATGCCTAAATAACCTTGATAAAATTCTCTAGCGTTGTAAAGATGCTCATCTTGTCCTTAATTGGGAAAAATGCCACTTCATGTTTCAAAGCAAGCTTTTCATTGTGATGCAATTATGGGACAGCTATTATTTTGATTTCAGAAAATCAACGAGATTGTTTTACAAACGACACATTTAGAGGTCGTTCTCTTGTATCTAGCGCTGTGTATTATGAAGTAGCACCCCAAGTGGTATTCCGCTGCGTTGTTGTATTTTTGGGGGTGTTACAAAATTGCTTGAAAAAAAAATACTTCGTTCAAATTCTATGATGAATGTCAAAAAGCATTCGAATTATTAAAAGATAAACTCACATGTGCTCTTGTGATCGTAAGTCCAAACTGGAATCTTCCATTTGAACTTATGTGTGATGCAAGTGATTTCGCAGTCGGAGCTGTCTTAGGTCAAAAAGATGGTAAAAACTTTCACCTAATCTACTTCGCTAGCACAACTCTCAATCCAGCTCAACAAAAATACACCGTAACCGAGAAAGAACTTATGGCTGTTGTTTTTGCATTTGATAAATTTAGATCCTATCTTATACTATCAAAAACTATTGTTCACACTGATCACTCAGCCCTTAGACATTTGTTTAAAAAACAAGACGTAAAACCCCGTATTATTCGATGGATCCTACTCCTATAAGAATTCAATATAGAAATCAAAGATAAAAAAGGTACAAAAAATGTTGCTGCCGATCACTTATCCCGGATTAACAATAACGAGTCAAGTGATGACAGTGAGGTTAACGACAACTTTCTTGGAGAAACCCTTATGGAAATTAACACCAGAAATGAACCATGGTTCGCAAACTTTGCAAACTATTTGGTGGGTGATATTATACCGAAAAAGATGATGTACCAACAAAAGAACAAATTTTTCTCTGACCTCAAACACTATTTTTGGGAAGAACCCTACCTCTTCAAAGTATGTTCTTAGACGCTGTATATCTAGACCAGAAACCCAAACCATTTTAAATCAATGTCACCACCGACCAACCGATGGACATTATGGACCAAACGTAACTGCTAAAAAGGTCCTAGATTCAGGATTTTACTGGACAACAATCATAAAGGAAGCTCATACTCTTGTCTGACTTTGCGAAGCGTGCTAAAAAAGGGGAAATATATCAAAACGTAATGAGATGCCCTTAAACAACATTCAAGTGTGTGAAATTTTCGATATTTAGGGTATCGACTTTATGGGACCATTCCCAAAATCACATAAGTTTGAATACATTCTTGTTGCTGTCGATTACGTATCTAAATGGGCCAAAGCTCAAGCTTTACCAACCAACGATGCCCGAGTTGTTATCCCCTTTTTAAAGAAACTATTCTGCTGATTTGGAATACCCAAAGCTCTGATAAGCGACCGAGGTACTCACTTATGTAACAAGATAATGGAAAAGACTATAAAGAGATATGGAGTTAATCACCGTTTCTCTACATCATACCACCCTCAAATAAGTAGTCAAGTTGAAAATACAAACAGAGCCCTTAAAAGAATTCTTGAAAAGACTGTTAAAGACAATCCTGCTATTTGGTCAAGAAAACTTGATGATGCTCTGTGGGCTTTTCGCACTGCTTACAAAACACCAACCGGTACAACACCATATAAACTCATATATGGAAAGAACTGTCAGCTGCCATTTAAAATTGAAGACCGTGCATAATGGGCACTTAAGAATTGTAATCCAGGTCTCATCGCTGCTGGAGAAAAACGAATGTTTCAGTTACACGAATTAGATGAACTAAGACATCAAGCCTATGAAAACTCTTGACTATACAAGGCAAGAACCAAAGTCTAGCATGATAGAAAACTAAGAATGAGAAAAGAATTCAAACATGGAAACAAGGTTCTGCTTTTTTACTCAAAGTATGAATTCAAACAGCCAAAACTCTGATCTCGCTGGCTAGGACCATATGTGGTAAAACATCAATATCCATATGGATATTTTGAATTATATGGAAAAGATAGAAAAACATTTATTGTTAATGGCCATCGACTCAAACTATATCATGAAGAAGAAGATTATAATGACCAAAGGGAAGCAGTCACTCCCTTCTTTCCCAAAGAATGAATTCCAGAAGCAGGAGTCTAGCTAACAACTCTCTAAAAAAATTAAGCGCTTCTCGAGAGGCAACTCGTGCTTTACTTAAGTGTGGAGGAGTCCCTCCTCCATACAACTCTACCCGTATCCTTTATTTATTTCCCTAAAAAAGAACCCAAAAAAATATTTTCTTTTTGTACTTTTTTGTGTATTTACTTTTATGCAGGTAATATAACTTAAAGATTGGAAAATTATGAAGTCTGCTTGATGCGGCCGTTGTTAGACTTCAACAAGAAGTTTTACAACTCCCTAGGCATAGCACCTAATCGTTGTAGTAATAGTATATGCAAGACTCGGGCGTTGTTATCGTTCACTCAAGGAATAGGTTGGGAATGCTTGATTACGGTCTAACAAAATTCTAAAGGTTGAGGAAAGATTCTTTTTGTATTTTTTGTATTTTATGGAAAGCAAGTAAATCATATAATTGGAGAGGTGGTTGCTTTTAGCTATTAAACTAAATATTAATCTAAACTATTGGTGATAACAATATTATAAAAGATTGTGTTTATTTAATCATGTATTACTCCCTAGATTGCTTCTCCTAGTGTTGTTGCTTTGTCACAGTTGTGATGATCTGTGTAATTATTTCCTAAATCATGAACGAATTACACGAACCCGCCGTCTACTTAGCATTCCATTAGAGCAACAAACAAGTAAGGTAGTATGAAGACTATTACAAGGCCCCTAAGGGTACACTAAGTGCATGTGAAATATATTAAGAGTGGATCAACCATATTAGGGGGCAAGGTAGTATGAAGACTGTTACCCAATGGTATCCTTTCTATACAATCATGTTTCCCTAGACATATCAACAACGATACAGATAAAAGCTGGTTTTCTAAGGCCTAACATGCACATCCATCACAAGAAGCAACACCACTAAGATCTACATTCTAGGTTTCATACAATCATAAATAAACACAATAGGAGATTTAGCCAAGCATGTTAAAGATAAAGTAAGAATATAGATGAATTAAACAACACATAGACATATTGAATGATTAATTAAACCTTACTTGATTAAAACATGAGTTAGAGGAAGTACAATAGGGTTTTAGGCCCTAAATTTGTCCTTAACAGCTGCTAAATGAACTAGGATTTGTACCCTCTTTTTATTCTAAAGTTACACACTTAAAATCCTAAGGGCTTGTATACATAGGAAAATCGTTGTGACGATGTCGCGTTTTAATCGTGACGCCGTCATGAAAGAGAATATTCTAGATAATGGGCTGGGTCGTATGCTCTAACGTTGTCGTGGAATCTTGTGACGCCGTCTTGATCTTCGTTGTGATGGCGTCACGTTGTATTTGTGACACCGTCTTCAGCCACTGTAGAGAAATTCTTAAGCAATGTTGGTGTAGTTCCGTAGTATTGTCCGTTTCTTCTCCAAATGAGCTCAAGTCACGTGTATTTCCTCTAAATGCATTTCAAATGAAAAATAACTAAAAAGGAATAATTAAGTACCTATTTTGGGCATAAACACACGATTTAGGGGGTTAAACGACCCCGAAAAAGTGTATAAAATGACACCTCATCACTGCTCAAGGATAGCTCTCTCATAGCTATATATCTCTATGCCATGAGAAGTACCGTTTTCCCTTAATTTTCCCTATTCTATTATCAGTTATCACATTGAGGGCAATGTTCAACTTAAGTGTGGAGGGGAGCCAAATAGGAAAAATTAATCATATTCTTCCGTGTTTGCCATGCCAAAAATTTTCTAACGGATTTTATTACGAAATCTAAATTTATATATATGCTTTCACAGTAATGTAACGATTGGGTTAAGGGTGACAATGCTCTTCATTAATAATCTAGAATCCACCAGAAAATTACGAGAACTGTGAAAAAGGATAGGCTCGGAGGGTTGTACTAGGGGTATCCTACACTAATGATGAGTGCATGGCAAGGGTGTGGGATAGTTACATGATCGATGTGACCATCATAACAATTACAAGTTTAAAACATGGGTTAATCCTAATGCCTCTTATCAAGAAAATCCTAATACTTACTATGCGGTCTCGGGATGCATCACAATAACAAGTTCTAGAATTTAATACGCTACCGGTACACTCATATGAATTTTACTAACACCAGACATTCTAGAAAAGGTGACAAGGCAATGCATACATGGCCGTAACGACGGAATAGACATGCACGCCTGCAGATCAACCTTAACTCGAACCGGGTAAAGATATAATCATCTTGGGTTACCAATGATGGGTACCCGAATTCCTAAAGATCTAAAGGCGAACCTCACAGTTTTGGGGTGGAATTCTGAGGGTTATTGTGCTAGTCATACAAATTCCTATCTATGAGATGCTATTAATACTCGGTTTTCGTCGGCATGTGTCATAAAAAATTTAAATTTTGTTAAAAATTACCTTTTATGCTATGTTTTGATATATTACCCATCATTTTAAGGACAAAGCAAATGGCAAATGAAAAAATAGTTTCTAAGGCTTATTCCCCCTATACTTAAGTTAAACATTGTCCCTAATGTTATATAGAAGTACCCGTTAAAACGAATAAAGGGAAAAGAAAACAAAGAAAAGAAACTAGTACTCCCCTGGTTTGCTTAATAATGGAGAAGAAACATGCGATAACTGGTTAAATCGTCCTCCAAGAATCATCCATTGAAACTTCCTAAGAACTTCCAAGATTCTTCTCATCAAATATAACTTGTAATCAAAGACAAAGACAACTACACCAAGCATAAAATGTGCGATAGACAAATATACAATATGAATTTAGGGTTTGACTCGATAAAGCAGTAAAGATAGGATGAGAGAATTGTTAAACTCATTAGGTTTATAAGTTTATAACAGAAGAATACATATATTAAATGTTATGCAAGTTTTATTTTTAAAAATAATTAAAAACTTTAAGTTTTCTGGACCTGGGCGTTTGACGCCGTTAGGGTTTTAGTGACCCCGTCAGGGTTTTAGTGACCCTGTCACTGGTATCATGGTGATGGCGTCGCGTGTTAATCGTAACGCCGTCTCCACAGTCTGTGAAAACAAAATTTTTGTTTTTGATGAAAAATTTTCTGCACTTGATTCTATAAGTTAATTCCTATACAAATGGCTGCATAAAACCTGAGATTTAACAATTCAATCATATGATGTGAATTAATCTAAATAATTCATTTAACGTGTTTGAACTTGGTTTAAAAACCGGATAAATTCCCCTACACTTATTGTTTGCAAAATACCTTTGATTGAAATTAAGACGAGGTTAAAGACAAACAAAGCATGATTACAAGATAGTTCAAACATAATAAAACAAATGGTAAAGAATTAAAACACACATGACACTCCTAATTTGCGGGAAAAGTAAATTGGGTTTCCTCTCAATAAGCACTTTTCTTTATTAACGAGTCTTGTAGCTAGACTTGAAGTCCTTTTACTCCTTAACCTTGATGATACTTATGTGGTTAGTTTTGAGTTTTTTAATTGTTTCCCTATCTCTTTTATAAGTACGTCCAAGGTCCATGCAAGCCTTGTAATACCCCTTTCTCTTTTCAAGGACATGCTTAAACCCCTTCTTTCTAACCTTCAAGTTTTCCACAAAGAATGCCTCAAACTTATCCTTTTCTAAAGGGGACACTAGGTCTAATTCTTTTGTTCTTTGAGGCATTCTAAAAACGACCTCGTCGTCCCTTTGGGCAAACCTAATTAATCCTAGGGATTCATCATAAGCGAGTTTAGATGTATGCGCAAAAGGTTGTCCCAAGACTACTTCACTTAACCCACTATCAATGATGCTGCCCAAATCTTCTAAAATCATAAAGTCCATAACATAAACGAAGCACCCGATAAATATATGCACATTTTTAGCTCTTCCAACGAAGTTGTGTGGAGATCGTTTAAGCCCATCTAGGATATGTTTTACAGATAATATAAATATGCAGCGGAATATAAAGAACATTATATTATCAAACAAGGTTTTTATTCTCATACGTTTCCACCTTGCCCCAATTCTATACCTTGGAGCTACTAACTAACTAACTATTAATCTAACTACTAACTAAATGTGTACACACACATGTTTTTCTAGACTCTCATTGGGAGAGTTCTATGTTTTCTGGATGCCTAAAACCATATGCCTGATATCTCTTTATATACTATAGATATCTAGGTTTATAAAGGATAAGAACAAATAATATCTTCCTAACATATAATATTATCTTCTATATTTTTATCTTCTTAAGGTGATCTTCTAAAATCTTCAAAATCTTCTATCTTTTGAAGAATTTTTCTTTGCATTTAAGTCCTTTTGTTTCATTCTTTTATTAACTTTGTCTCATCAAATCAAGAATCCCAACAATCTTCCCCTATTTGATGATGACAAAACAAACAAAGTCGTGTACGAACTTCATCATAAAGCCAAAGCTTCCCCTGAAGTTGAGATGTGATCATCTCCCTGAATGAAACAAAACTTCCCCTTAATTCAGATTTCCTTTGTACCATGCCACACCAAGGATCTACAAGTTGCAACCTGTTAATATTTCTTCCCCTTTTATGATAATCTAATAGGGGACTTATGAATGTAAGCAAGTTTGATCTTGACCACTGCAAACCAATATCACACTTCTAATCCAAGCCTTCTAACTCCTTAAATTACCCACCATTAAGTACAATAAGAAAAATGAACTTGAGTAGTAGAAACTCATACTAGCAGTAGTAATAATGACTAGTAGTAGTAAAAACTTTCACCTCAATGATGCATGTAAATGGTTAAACATTGTAACAATAAGCTTCCCCTGAGACCCATATGTTAACCATCTCTTGAATATTCAATTCTGTAGACTCTTTGTAATGATTACATGATAAAGAAAATTAAGTATAACGAACTTGATGTAGAAGTAGAATAACCTAAACTTGTGTCTTATATCTTGTACTATCCATGTGACGTCAAACTTATAAATAAATCTGTGAACTATAAGTAGATCGCAACCTCTTTGTCAAAATCCTCATCTTCTATGAGACACTGATATGTGAGAAATCACATATCCTTTTTATACCAAAAATGGACTTTAAATGAACAAATTATGCAAATTATGCTTGTATATTGCTTGTTTTGTCATTTGTGATGTGTAGGTACGGATATTGCAAAAATCACAAGAAAATGGTCAAAACCAGACAAACATGGACACGGGAACGGATAGAGTGCACAAGAGCCGGAAGTCTCTAGCAAAAGGTCATCAAAAGTCAACCCTTGGTCAACAATGGTCAACCCACAAAATACCAAAACTTTCAAAATTCCCAAAAGAAGCCTATTATTAAATTAAATTTACAAATAGTCCCTAAACCCTAACACCGTTATCTCCTTTTTATTAAAGAGATAACAGTCGTTATCCCTTTATAATAAAACCATTTCACCAAGCCTGTATAACCGACCCAATCCCTTTTATAAAATCGAGCCCAAGTCAACATCCCCACCCGGTCAAACTACGTTATAAAAAGTAAAGAAAAGGCGCGGGAAATTCTGTTTTACTGTTCATCATCCTCCCCAAGCTTACCCTGTGTAAAAATCAAAGGGTAAATCTTAATAAATGGCATGACTTTAAGATTCCAAGTACTATGTGCCATCTCAGCAAAGAAAACGTCATCCCTAACTTTTGATTGGCTAAGACTCCTCAAAGGAATGATACGCGGGCTTACAAGAAACACACAAGGAATGAAAAATTACACTAAATCCTTTGTTAAAGAAGTAGAAAGCCTTGACACACGGATTGCCACGCTGGCAATCCGTGTGCACACTTAATGATTGCAAGAAATGGACGCATGAGATTAAAAGATCAAGAGGAGCGTTTGAGACCTGAAAGCTTCTTATCAAGCCTATAAATAAAGGGGCACCCTCACTCACAAATATATCTAGGAGTAGTATTATTTTAGTTTAGTATAGCTTATTTTATGTAGCTTTAGCTTATTATTTTTCAATTTAAATGTAATTTTCTTTTATTAAGCTTGTAATCAGTTTTAAATATCAATAAAAAGTTTAGTTTTCACATTGTTCACTTGTTAATTCCTGTTTTTACTTAAAATGCATAATGGTCTAAAAAGCTCTTTTATACTCTGTTAAAGCTAAATAAGCTATCTAATTAACTCATAAGCTAGCTATACTCTCATTTAAGCTCTTAAAGCTTAAATGAGCTTAATAATTCTTAAATCCACCCTCAAATTTACCTTAGCTTAATTTTGGAAGGGAAACCAGAAATGGAAGGGTTTCCAGGACACACTAGCTTATCTATGATAAGCTAGAGCCTGTTGATTAGCTCATAAGAGCATTTGATAAGCCTTGTTTGTGCAAAGGCTGTTGTAAGTTCTCATTTTCATTTTATAGCTTAAAATTGCAATACAGCTTAATACTGCTTATTTTCTGCTTATTGCTATTTAAATTAGCTTATTGCAGCTTAGTAAAGTTGTTATATGCTTATTATGTTCAATTTATAGTTTAAATCTCATTTTATTAGTTTTAGTTATAAAACAGTTGAAAAATCCATAAAAATTAGCTTTAGCTTGTAGCTTGTAGTTTTAGCTTATTTGATTCTTAAAAGTTGATCATTAGGCCTAATATAAGCTCTGCATTATCTGGTATTTGAGTTTCTAGTCTTAATTCTTAAACTTATAAGCTTAAAAATGGTTTTGATCAATTTAAAGGGGTGTTTGGCTAAAGGCAGTACTAACATAAGTTAGTACTGTCTATGTCATTTGGTCTTTTAAATTGATTTGAAATCTCTTTTTGAGATTTATAAAGTTAGGATTTAAGATTTTTTATAGATAAAATAAAGTTTTGATCAAGCTTAAGTGTAGGTTATTTAAATATGTGTTAATAAGATCAGGTGTTTAGGGACTTTGAGCTTAATTTGTTTCTAGCTTGTTTTAACAATCAATTTGCTCTTGTTCAAGTGTTTAATTAGTGTAGAATTCAAGTCTTAAGGTCTGCATCAATTAGTTTTAAGAATTGGTCATTTTTGTGATTAAATGCATCAGCATAGTAAAACAGACAAATAGCCATTTTCAAGCTGAAAATTCAGCAAGCAAAAGTAGTTGTTAGCTTTTGATTTTCATAGCACACGTAGTTTGTAGGCCATATTATATAGGTTAGAACTTAATTTTGTTTAAAAAGCTTATTTGAATATCTATTTTTGATCTGCACTTAGCTCTTTGTCTTTTCATTTAAAAAACCAAAAATAAGGTAAAACTGCATTAGTAGCTTTTTCATTAAGCATTTGATTTTCAAAATGATTTTTAAAAGCTGTTTCATGTAGCTTTTTGGTTAAGGTTTAAGGTAGTATAAGCTAGAAATCCATAAGGATCCGTTTGCATAGTTAAAAATAAGCCCAAAGTAGCTAAGTTATCTGTTTGGTTTTCAGTTTTTAATTAAGTGCTTATTTTGAATCCTCAGCTTATGGCTTGCTTTTTTATGCTTATTTCCAGGTTAGATTAGTTTATTAAGTTTAGGATTAAGTTAGTTTTAGCTTATCTTAGTTTGCCCTTAACTTATTAAGTCATATAGTGGAAGCAACTTTAAGATTAAAGCTAGCAGTACTAACTCTAAGTTAGTACTGCTGTGCTTATTTGAGCTCATTCTTGCCTGTATTATTTGCTCATTTTTTTTCATATTAGCTTATTAGGTTAGGTTTAGTTTAGAAGTTGCTTATTTTGCTAGGTCATAGCTTATTTTAGCCTCTTAGTTGCTTAAGTTTTCATAAAAGTTCAAAAAGAAGTTTTATATAATCTGTTAACTTTTCAGCTGATTTCTAACTTATTTAGAGAGTTTCAAAAATAGTTGCTTTTGTTAAAATTTATAGTTTTTAGCTTTTCTACAATTTTGCTTTTTAGGTTTCTGCAAAATAAAAAAAGGGGAAGAAGGGAAATCGTGGGTGAGCAAGGCTCGAACCCACGACCTCAACCTTCCTCAACCCTTTTATAAACCTCACAATACACACACTCAACCAACGTGCCCTGGGGTCTTTTTCGGTTTAAGATTACAATATTAATCTTTTATATTCATTTTAGTTCTTTTAGCTTATTACACAGCTTATTCGATAAGCTGTGTTTCCAATTTTATTTTTCTTAGATTCTACACTGTTCAATCTATTTTTTGTAATTTTTTTTCAGAATTTTTATAAATAGTTTAGCATTTTTAAACATTTAATTTCATTAAAATCGTTTTTAATTCATAAAAAAATATAAAAAAGTCAAAAAAATATAATTCTTTTTTAGAAAATTTTCTTTTGACATTTTGAACCTAGGAAAATTAGATTAGCTTTCGTAGGGTTAAATTTGCAAAATCTTGTTTCTTAAAGAACAGGATTGAATCCCGTTCTTATTTTTAGTGATTTTTAGCTTAAATCTCTTTCGTTTTTTGTCTAGTTTTCTTTGTCTTAGCTTTTTAGTCAATTAGAACTTATAAAAACCAAAAAGATCATTGTAGGACTTAATTTTGTTGATATAGATTTTTAGGTCCCGTTTAGAATTCCCGAATTGCATTTTTATTTAAAATTTAATTTCCCATTATTGTAGTTAAGATTAATTGTCTCTTTATTTGTTCCTTATTAGGATTGTAGAAAATAAATCATCTTTGAACCAATTCAAGTCATTGTCCAAATAACAAACGAGGTCTCAATTTCATAAGTCTTTGGGAAAACGACCTGATAATCACTTACCGGTTAAAACGTGTAGTATTTTTGCTCTAAATCTTTGTCCTCAAGAATTTTTAGTAATTTTCTTTATACTTTGATATTATTACGTATAAAATTGAACGATCAATTTTTGGCGCCGTTGCCGGGGAATTGTGATTAAGATTCCTTCGTTTGCATTTGTCGATCGTGATTTGAAGAACCTTTCGTCTTCGAAAGTTACGCTATTGAGAAAATCAAAAAATACAAAAAAATTAAAAATACAAAAAGATAAAAAAATATTTTCCTTTCTCTTTTTAGTATAAGTAGAAGATTATTAAATAAGAAAAATACAAAAATATTTGCTCTTCCGGATTTTTCGATTTTTCTTGTGAATTCATTAAGAAATAAAAAATTAACAAAAAATTAACAAAGTTGGTAAAAGAACACCAACAAATAATACCTTCAATTGAGGTATTATCCATCAATAAGTTCCCGAACCAAAGATTCAAATTTTTTTACCGTTTGTGTCACTTACGAAAAAGGCGCACCTCTTTTGTAAAATTTATTCTACTTAAGAGAGTTACCCTAAGATTGTTGATTATTCGGTAAACAAAAATATTTCCTTTTCTCATTTCTTTTATCATTTCATTTTGTTTAGTGCATGCACACTAGAAATTCTAATTTTCCAAATAATTCAAACGTCACCATTCCAAGATGTCGAAATAAAGGACGTGCTCCAAACATAGTCGAACCCGAGCTTCGTACTATCATTGCACCAATGGCGGAACGTACAATGGAAGAGCTACTCCGTGCACCCACAAAAGGGTATGGAGAAGCTATCGTTTTACCAGAAATGACTGCGGATCAGTTTGAGATTAAAACAAATTTGT
>BQNB010058550.1:0-33499 GCA_026074375.1 Tanacetum coccineum | reverse complement strand
CTGGGAGTATTTGAGGAGTCGTCAACTTCTTGGCATGGAGCCATGCCGTTACAGACCTTGGATTTCAATATAGTCAAATCCAAAACATCAATAAATACTATAATCTTAGAAAATACCTTTATTAAAATTAAAGACCCAAGCCACTCCAAAGTGAATAGAAGCAAAAACTTGTTACCCGAACAGGACCTAAACAGGACTCTATATTCAAATTTTGTAGATGAATATATTATAGAGTATATCTTGAAATTATGGAGTATATCTTGAATATTAAATCTAATTATGGAGTATATCTTGAAAAATATAAATGTGTGCCATGTCATCATTGAGGTGGCATCCAGTCACTATTTCATATTAATCCAGTCATAGTTAGCCCCATATATATGTTATAGATATATATAAAAGCACAGATAACGCATATAGAAATATATATAAAATGCGCGTTATGAAATCCCCCCACACTTAAACTTTGCTTGCCCTCAAGCCAATCTAAGAAAAGAAATTTAAAAACAAGGTCCTATGTGACAAAATAAGGGAAATTTTAAAAATTTTAAAAATTTGAAAATATCGAAAATATTTTTGGTTTTATTATAAATAAGCGCAAAAGGCGCAACCCCCCCCCCCCCCTCCCACACACACACACACACTTAAGGGTTTGCTTGCCCTCAAGCAAAATAAAGATAGAAATAAGCTTTACAAAACAAAAATAGAATTATGAAAAATATTTTTGGATTTTTAATATGTGAAAACAAAGATGTTTGACAATACCCAATGATCTTCAAGTTGTTATAACATGACTAAGCACCTCACGAATAAGGAAAAGTATAATTCACTCAAACACTCGTATGTGATGTAATAGAGGGTAAAGGAAATCACACTCAATTGCTCAGACATGATTCATTAAGATTACCATAAGCTTGTACAAGAAACAAAACTACATCGACATGGCGTAAGCACCAGGTATAAATATCAAAAGAGGACTTTTATTTGGGTTGTAATGTATAGGCTTCGGGTTTATAAAGGTGTGAATAAGGCATGGAAATATATACTGGAAATGGTTTTATAATTAAAATACATGTCGACAAGTCCAAGAAACACATGTTGCTAGTTACGACATACCACAAACCCGAGAGATAATCGAACATCTCAACCTCGAACTCGTACAAATAATATAACAATATGCCTCACAAGCAACCAACACATCAACTTTTATTCATACTTTCTTTTTTTCATTTCTTTTTTTTCTTTTCCTCTTTTTTTTTAAATCAAACTTTCCACGTTCACACAACCAACAATTTCCCCACACTTAATATAAGCGTACACCACAAAAAATACAAAATCAAAAGGACGTCTCCTTCATTTTCATTGATATGGCACAACACTCACAAAAAGTGCGAACAAACTATTAATCAAAAATCATCCAATAATACCAAGCAACTAGCAACCAACAGTTTAGACTTTCGATAAAGGGTAAGGCTAGGCTAAAGGTTATATATTTTTGTATTTTTATTTAAGTGGATGAGAAAAATGAATAGAATTGCTTGGCGGGTCAAAACTAGGGTTATCTAGCACTAAAGATGAGTGCTACATAATGGTTTTATTTTGGTGGTTAGCCAATCAGTGTAATTAGCTAAAAGAATATGTTAAATGGATGTGCTAATTTGGGTCAAATTCCTAAGTTGCCTCTTATCACATAAAAATACCTATATCACGAACGTGATCTCACTGCGGTCTCATAATGATTGTCAAGCACAAGTTCTAGAATCAATAAATCACCGGCACACTCATAATAAAAGGAATCAAGCATGAAATACGTATTCTATATACAGGCTCAAAATCCTAACATATTTACTGGAATGGTTATAAATGCGTAAGTAATGTTATCAATCCCGAGTCGGATCTGCTTTATCAATCGGGAGACATCTCTGATTTCAAAAACTTTATTTATTTACTAAGTTTTATTCTAATACATTAACCTAAGTTGCAAAAGAAATTAAGAATAAGATTAGATTTTAGATTACTGAGGGCGAACAAGAGTTTATACTTTCAATAATGAGTCTAATTTTTTTTCGATTCATTTTTTCCCACACTTAAATTTAGCAATATGCGTAATTAGAAAATAACTTAAAAGTATGATAAGTGGGAAAAATAAATATAAGATAAACGAGACTTCCCGGGGCTCTTAAGTGCTCGGTTAAATTATGAAAGATATGGCGTGAAATGGAACGCCATCACACGCATGTGAATTCAGCCACATATAGTATACCGATTCGAATATATATGTCACCTCCCAAGTGTAAGATTTCATCCAATCCAAGCTCCACCTGTTTATTATATCTGCAAAATGGTCAACTACAAAAACCGTAAAATACAAAAGCGCACTTTCGTAGGCAACACGATTGCATTTAGCATATGCAACAAGCCTTTAAACCTCTCGGTTTCCCGAGTGGACGAGTTATAGTCTCGTGAGAGTTTCCAGCGAACACACCCACAATGTTCATGATAGATTTTTGAATAAAGTAGTCAAATACAAAACGCAAAGGCCTTATGCGCGTCACACTTAAAAACTGCAAAGTTTTTCATTTTATATTTTTTTTTATACACAATTTACTAAAACAAACACACACAAAACACAACGAAATAAAAAAATACATAAATAATAAAATAAAATAGAAAGGAAATATAATAACTAGTATTACTCAAACATTCATAGCATATACGAAGGCAAAAACAAATGCGAAAAGAAAATCTTTTTGGATTTTTATAGTTCTTAGGCAAACACTCATCATACACATAATAATTATATAACGTATAAAACAAATAATTTAAAAAATTATTATTACTATTATTTTATTTCCAGAAGTGTGTCACACTTAAAAGAAAGTGTGCCGTACTTATAGCCTAATTTTTTATAATTTTTCAAATATTCAAAAAATGAGCGCGGTAAAAAATTTAAATGTGTGCCGTACACAAACAAATGTGCAGCGGTTTTATTATGACAGAAAACATTTTTTATTTTATTTTTATCACACTTTATTAGTTGACAATACATATATCAACACATAACACAAACACAGGCAAACACACAAATACACAAACAGAAATTGAAATAAGAAAACTCTCTTTTTCGGTTTTATAATTTTTATCGTTTTTACATAATTCAAATGCAAACACTCAACACGCAAACACAAACAATCAATCCAAACAAATGCAACACACTGAGCAAACAAACAAGAATGTAAAAGTAATCTAAATGATAAATGATGCGAAAAAGAAAATATTTTTATTTTCAGAACCAGAAGTGCGACGCACACAGAAATATGTGTGGCGTACATCTGGCAAAAAGAAATCGTTTTTGAAATATTTTTTTTACATCACAATTATTCTCCCAACAAAACGAAATTACATGGCAAATGCAAAACACAGAAAACTAGTAAAAATAACTAAACGGAATGCATATGCAATCACAAAGAAACTTTAACCATTTTTATACATTACATATTATTATTATTATTATTATTAAAACACACATGAACAAATATACAAGCTAAGATGAAAACAAACAAAAACATTTAACAAGTATTCACATAACATAAAAAGAAAATGCATCTGATTTATTTTTATACAGAAAATGATTTTTTTGTTATGCAGGTGCAAAGTGCGGCGTACAAAGGTAATTGTGTGCCGTACTTTCTGCAAATTTTCAATTTTTAACTTTTTTATTTTTCACAAATGCAATACAAGAGAAATAATTTAAGAAAAACTAACAAACACACATATAGCATGATTTATTATATAAACAGGAGCATGCCATAAATCAGAATAAAGCAAAAACAAAAATCGTTTTGGTTTTTTTCATTCTGAATGACAAACTAATTATTCACAAATGTACAAGGCATATAATCATATAAAACAGAATTTCAAATGATCACATACCTGAGACTAGCAACTTGGGGGGTTTGTGTTACCACTGAACTTAATCAGTCACGAAACGAACAATACGAACAAGGTCGCATGGCAAGTGCGACGGTTTTAGTGTGAAACCAGCAGAAGGCAATTTTTAAAGGGTTTTAAGAGATTTAAACACACATAAGATGCACAAGAACAAGCAAACAAACTTCAAACAACTAAAACAAATCTCTAGCAGCGTCACCAAAAACTTGATGTGTGTTTTACAAGCTTTAAATTTCTAATAACAAGATTTACCAAACGAACGACTAAAAACACAACATTCGGACAAGTATCCCATATCGAGTGTAATATAGTATAAGGTAAGTTCAGGTCGTTCTACGGGATTTGTAGCAATTCATAGGTTGTTTATCAAGTAACAAGGCTAAATGATTGTCACATATCAATTAGCCAAACGTGTGTATAAAGAAAGCAGAAAACATTGCATGATCTACATAACATGATAGATATAGATAGAGCAAGACTTTATATAAACAAAACATACAAGTCATGAATAACGGGTAATTACCACAACAAGCATATCTACCAATGATAACATAGAATCATTTCGACCTATGTACTACATCATCACGAGTGCATTAGGAATAGTTTATATCAAATATGCATACATATCAATTCCTCCCAACCCGGTCGGTCAACATAAGGAATGGTATTAAACATCTATCTACTTTGTTTATTTATCAATTTACCACGTAATTCTCACAAGTATGCTATTGGCACACCATAGATAAACAGTTCAAAATACATCAAGACAAATAACCCTTTCGGCCTATTTCAATTGCAATGATATACCAAAAGATAAACAATGATCCAAGCAAAGATAACATCGAATTCATAAACATATATATTCACAAGTCATAGCAAAATCATCCAAATATATCACATATCTAATGTATGAGAACAAAGTACCAAAACCGATATTCGAACTAGTAACAAGTACCAAACTAAAACCCATTGCTTCCTCATACAACCAACATCCTAAACCCACTGAGATGCCCTGAGAATTAGTCACGAACCCTTTGGAAATTCAGCAACATGTCACCAAATGGTGTGTTTGGTAACGGGTTTAATATAGTGACTTAGAAGGATTTGGTGTGAATCCTTTAAGTATCAAGATGATATATGTTAAGGTTGTGTGTACAGGAGTTGTAAGGTCTGGAAATAGTGTTGGAACATTGGTGAGTCAGGGTGGTGACGGTGGTGGTAGCATGGCGAGATAAATGGGTGTTTGGATCATAGGATCCTCACCGCTCCTTCCTCCTCTGCAAGTTAGATTATTGATGGTGTGTGTAAGATATGAGGTTACAAGCACCAAAGGGGTCTATTTATAGTTTTCTAACACTTGGGGACCAATTTGGGGTGTAAACGATCGGTTTTTGAGAGTAAATTTGCATTAATACCTGATCAGACAGAAAGTGTGGCGCACAAATTTAGTTGTGCGCTGTACTTAGGCTTAATGAAAAGTGCGCCGCACTTTATTGTAAAACAGGTGTACTTAACTTCATTTTCAGTTCTTGGACTAAAAACAAAAGTTGTAGATAATTCTTTTCCCGTCGTGTGAGCTGTTGAATGAAGTCAATCTAAGTTTGTATGCTCAGGTTATGGCCAAAACAGTGGACATGTGTCGGGAGATCTTTAACTTGAGTTGTTTCTTCGTTTAAGCTTCAAATCTTCGTGTATTTTTTTGTTTCCTTCCACGACACGTCACATGAACCTATAATAGCAAATATAGTGTATTAAGTATTGAAAGTTCTTATAATTAACTAATAAATATATATATAAGCACAGATAACGCATATAGAAATATGTATAAAATTCGCATTATCAGGGCGACCGAAAAGGATCGCTTGTCCAAATTAGACAATGATAGCAGGTCAACTAGGTAAAGCAGGTGGTGCAGGTACGATCTGGAGGACCGATAATGCAAAAGAAGATAAGGTTAAGGAATTGGTTTATGAGGTTGAGACCAATATGGGAGTTTTGTTCGCATTCTATAATGAAAAATATTGAACAAAGTTAACAAACAACTCAAGCGACGTGCAAAATTTTTCATCTACTCAAAGTAGCAACATAACTCGTCGACGTGGTAATACTTTATTGAATTCGTTTAAAAGTCAAAATACAAGTCGATCGAGTGGACTTGACGATGAGTTGAAAAAATATTTAAAAGAACCAATACTTAAGT
The DNA here is from genome assembly GCA_026074375.1 of Tanacetum coccineum. Taxonomy (NCBI): domain Eukaryota; kingdom Viridiplantae; phylum Streptophyta; class Magnoliopsida; order Asterales; family Asteraceae; genus Tanacetum; species Tanacetum coccineum. Next base: position 27,348 of record BQNB010058550.1, on the reverse strand, counting down.
TAGATGATGAGAAGGACTTTGACATACTTTCATGGTGAAAATTAAATAGTCTGAGATTTCCAATTGTTTCAAAGATGGCAAAAGGTAATATAAATCTTAATCCTTCAATGGTGTATTACATTTAATAAAATAACTAGCTTATGTGTTTTTTTTACTTATGAATTACTTTTGTTTAACACCCCCCAAATTTACTTGCAGCGGAACCAACAGTTTAGGTGTTAAGTCATAGCACAACAACATAAGAATATAAAGAACGACTCAAAAGAGACATTTAAAACATAACATTGTTCCATTCTTGTAAGATTAGAGTCATAATTTGTCCACAAGATCATCTCCATACAACATCATAACATAAGTTTTAATTTTAACTTTAAACCATACACAAAGTGTTTTTAATGAAATGGAACCAAAAACAAGTTGAGTCAAAACATTTCGGCTAAACTCCTTTTCCCCTCTCAAGCCATCAACCTTGATTACCTGAGATAAAAACATGCTAAAAAGTCAAAAAACGTTGAGTGAATCCATAGTGTTTATATGAAATAAAGAGTGGGGGAATACAAGTATTTTATAATCATCGTAAAACTTGTGGATACAAACAAGTTTATAATCACTAATTGCATTAAGACTCATGCCACTGATTCGTTAACCAACTTATTATAAATATGTTAATCATTGCCCCACAACTAGGTAATATAGCAATATACCTAAAGAAATTCTCCAATACAAAATTGTCCTTTAGGGTTGATCCGCGCCATGGTTGTCACAACCCCCAGACAGGGCAGTCATGGCCTATAGATCTACTTAATGTATAGCGCTCACCCATCATAGGTAATTAAACGTGCATGAAATTAGGGGCCTTTTTTTCAATAGGTACAATATGCAATTAGTTCACATCGATCCCATCAATACCAAAATCACTTGAGTTCAATTTATAAAAAACTAGCATGTATCTCCTCGGGGTTATAGAAACATTTATTTTTAGGAAGGCGAGGCTATGAAATCACCAGAGAATATTAGTTTCGAAAGTGTGACGAGTCTCGAACGAGCGGGAAGTACTCCTAAGAACCTCCTAAAAGACATGACGCGACTTAGTACGATGAAAAGAAACAATACGTTAAAATTAAAACCAACGTGGTCACGAGGCATGTTCCCAAAATATGTATGGCATTGCATTCGAACTTCCCCAAACTATTTTTACTCCCAAAATGACTTATGATCTGGTCTCATAGTTAAATAAATATCTACTAAGTTTCGGCTTTTAATTCTTATTTCCTCAAGGTGCACTAAATGTTTTTAAACTTTGGGACTAGGCGTAAAAACTCAGTTTCTGATTTTAACTTGACTTGATGAACTCATAACTCCTAGCTCACAAATGTTCTGAATATGAGGCTTTCATTCCTGGAAATCCCTTTGAGTTTAGTTTTCAAAAATGTAAGGCTCGTTATCTACAAAGTTTCAGAACCATAGTAAAAGACTCTTTTACCCCTGACTACTCAAACCAGATTATTTCCAAAAATTTTACCCTTTACGAAAACGGCCATAAATCCCAAACCATGATAGCAATCAAAGTGATTCCAATTGGAGAAGTTAGATTAATGTGTGTACTACTGACCCATGCTTTAAAATGCAGAACTTTATGAAAAAGTTTAATGGTTAAATCCGTTTTCCAAACAACTATCCAGATTCGACTAGTTATCATAAAACAGCCATAACTTCCTCATCCGGAGGAATTGGTTGGACATACAACTATACCATGAGGCTAAGACCTATATCTATCCATTTATTCAATTTCCTAGGAGGCTATAGGCCAAAAAGTTTGACATAAACCCACGTTTTGCTACTGATATACAAACGGTTTTATAAACCCTTATCAATCCAAACGTTATTTTGTTCCCTCTAAATCATAACACAATGCCATAACTAATCATTGAACACAATCATAAACTCAAAAACTCAATATTTCCAGAATCCATCATCCATTTGCATGGTTCAAAAACAAAAGAAAAATTAAAATAAAGAGAAGATCTTACTAGGAGTTGATTTAGGCTAGAGAATCAAAAACAAAAACACCCTTCTCAACCTTGGGTTGATTTCGAACCAAAAAAGACCCAAAACCAAAGATTAAAATGCTACTAACCCTCTAAGATATCACTAATATTTGCCTCAACAAAACCCCAATGAACCCTAGCCAAAACCCTTCAATAAAACATCAAGAACTTCTTCAAATCTTCATGAAAGTTTACCAAACTTTACAAGGGGTTTTAGGATGACGTTGTGATGCCAAAAAGGAGTAGAGAAATTTTGTAAATATGGTGATGGTGGTGGTCTAGAATCGGCAGCCACAAGGTTCAAAGGAGGAGGAGAAGATTTTTGAGGTTGGATGGTTTCTCTTATTTCAAAGTTGCATGTATGGAAAAGTGAAGTAATAATGAGATTTTATGGAAAAATGAAATGTGTTGTGTGTGGTTTTGGTTAAAAACGGCTAGGGGAGGGTTATAAGGATTTTTATTATTTATTTTTTGATTTTATAATGTGTATGATTAATTAAAAGTGTGGTGCAAAAGTTAGTTAAATAAAAGGTAAGGTTTAAGGTAAAACGCGAGTTTTAAGCGAGAAATTTACGTAAACGCGAAATACAACGGAAAATGACAATGATGTAAATTATAATCATCGGGAAGTATTATGAGAATATTAAACCACCTAAGGCACGAAGACGGAATAGATTCCTAAATATGGCTCACTTAAAGCTAAGAACCGGAAATTTTTACCAAATCGGGTAAACGTAAAATTAATGACTTTGCATAAAATAAAAATGGAAATAAAGCTCAGAATAAATAGTGACCTTAAATACGGAATGTTATAGATATCTTGTCATTTCAAATATCCACTGTTGCTTCTGAGTCCGTCTTTAGCACAAGTGGTCGTGTTTTGGACCCATATAGGAATGCCTTGTAGCCGCAAATTGTAGAGGCATTGATATGCAGTCAAAGTTGGGTTCGTACGTCACAAAAAAAATTCGTCTACGTGGATGATTTAGAAGATCTTATGAAAGATGAAGAGGTTATAAAAGGTAAATTGATTATTAATTCATAAATTCTTATAAAAGATATGTAGATCAGTAGATATATAGTTTTCAGTGTATGTTATTAATTTATTTTGTTGTTGTCATGTTATGTTTTCTACCATTAAAGAGGCGTTGGACAAACTAAAAGGACCCACTGGAAACAGAAAAAGTACACCGCTTGATTGAGAATAATGTGTTTACAGTGTTTGGTGTTGTTGGAGAAATGCTATTATGAATCAAGTGAATATGCATGACTCTAGATGGAAAAATGCTACTGACTCAACTTCTTTTGGTTTGTGAATGCTACTGTAACTCAGCTTCTTTTGGTGAATATGGAAAAATGCTACTGCCACTCTTGTTCATTTGCTATTGTGTTAGGACTTAGGCCAAAGCTTTAAAAAAAATAAAAACAATACAAAAAACGGGTCATTTTTTACTATTAGTCATTCATGGTTTGTTTATTTTGCTATTGTGATAACCTATTCTAGACCATTGTAAACTTCGTAACCTTCATGCAAGTTAATTAGCATTGTGATACTTTGAAATTTGAAAAACTTGCTAAATTGGTTGTGTTTGGTTCATTTTCATAGGATTTTATGGGTTGGTTCATTGTATTTTGCTTCTAAAACATTTAGTCTGCATATGGCAGTTTAATGGTTGCTTTTTTGTGATATAGAAAGATTAGAAATACAAAATAGCTTTGAGTTATCTTTGTGAATTCTTAGTGTTGAAAAGATCAGGTTATGAGTTAGACCCGTTTAATCTTTTAAAATAAGAGTGTTGCATTATTTGTTGTTCTTAGCGTAGGTAAAAGAACCAGTTCAGGTAATATGCTACTAATAGCCATTAATGTGGTTAGACTCTGGTTTACTTTGCAAGCAGGTTTGTTTTTTGATCTTATAGTCAGGTCAGACCATTTATGTTAAAACAGATAGTAGCAGCTATGTTGGGTTGACTGAAATTTGGCCAAAATTGTTACTCTTTTATAAGCAATTAGTTTGCTAAAATATGATTACATGAGTTAAATTATATGAGCAATAATCAAATTAGTTGGAATATTATGATTTAGGAAACTTTTATGGCTAAAGATTCCTTTAAGGCGAATTTCCACCCATTTGACCCATTAGCAACAAAGCATAGCCCCAACTGACAGATTCACTGGTCATGAGCATATTACCTTAAATTCTGTTAATTAGTGCCTACTCAAAAGTCTACATGTTGGTTAAGAAAAATAAAACGGCTTTCACGACATAAACTTGACAACAAATAATATGATTAGAAGCATTAAGACAAGGTTTTAAATGTATATGCAATTGAGGATACATGTGTCTAAATTATTATATCTAAGCAGGCCTAATCCTCTTCCGTAATGCCTTGGCATCTAATCTTGAATCGCATGCAAAATCTTTTGATAAATTTGAAGAAAGATCAGAGAAAAGATGACCCACTCTTCTTATATTGTTGTCGAGTTCTCTAATAAAGCACACATTTCGACTTAGATTATCCGGACCTCTTTTGAAACATTTGCATAGTATTCCATCGAACTGAATTCTGGCATATCCCATTAATTGATATTCTTCACCCTCTATTAATCTTCTCATTATCATACCTTGACTTGTGAAAGTCAAATCAACCACTTACAATCATAAATTTATTGCCTATTTATCTAACTTTAATATAAAAATAAAAAATGTGACATCAACTAATACACCAAACTAGTTAAAAAACCGAGTAATTTAAGTTTGACTTTTAAAGTCAACATAGAATATAAAAGGCAGACAAGAAACATGAAAGAATTACACTTGGAAGTATACGTATATCATCATTAACAGTTTAACACTTAAATGTTAAGTTAACATGCAACAAAATGGCTCTTGTCAATATTTTGGCCTTCGTCTTACATTGGCGTAACTTCTTTTTCGATCTCTTGCAGCTTGCAAGCGTTGTCGAATTTGCACTATCTTTTTAGTGGTTTCATGAATTATTTCTGGTCTCGTGAGTTGAATGTCTCCAACTTCGACCCAACAAATAAGTAATTTGCACTTTCGACCATAAAGTGCCTCGAATGGTGCTGTCTTAATACTGGCATGGTAACTATTATTGTAAGAAAATTTCACTAATGGTAAGTGTTTTTCCCATCCTTTTCCAAAATCTACAACACAGGCTCAAAGCATATCTTTGAGTGTTTGGATGGTTCTTTCACTTTGCCCATCAGTTTCGGGATGATATGCCATACTTATATCTAATTAAGTACCCAAAGCACTTTGTAATAATTTCCAGAATCTGGATGTGAAATGACTGTCATGATCCGAGATGATAGATATTGGCACGTTATGCCGGGAGACTATTTCTTTGATGTACAACCTTATTAGGGTTTCCATACTATCTGTCTCTCGGGTAGGGATGAAATGTGCGGATTTGGTAAGGCGATCGACAATGGCCCAGATTGTGTCATGTCCGTTTAAGGTTTTGGGTAGTTTTGTGACGAAATCCATCATTATTCTCTCCCACTTCCACATAGGGATCTCCGGTTGTACTAGTAAGCCGGATGGCTTCTAACATTTAGCTTTAACTCTAGAATATGTTAAATATTTACCAACATATTCAGCAATGATTGCCTTCCATGCTAGGCCACTAATTGAGTTTTCTTTAGGACCCTGATACATCTTTGTCAGAACCTGGGTGAATGGAGAATACTTCGATTTATGAGATCTCATGCAGGATTAAGTACTCTCAACCCGCCAAAGTGGAGGTAATGTAAAACCTAAAAATCTCAACAAGTGTAAAATTACCAAAATGCCCCTAATGCAAGAAAAGTACATAAAAGCATGAATAAATTTCATTTTAATTCTAGAAATTTTAAAAATACAACATGTGACAATTATGAAATTTATGTAAGATTAAGATACCTTATATTCTACAAGAAAAAATTATTACTTTTTGTATATATATTTTATGCCGAATTATTAGTATTTATTTATTTATACATTACAAATTAAATAAAATAAATTAAGATAATAACAAAATAAATTGGGCAAGTTTAAAAATCTGATTTAGTCTATTTAGAAGCCCAAAAATTCGGCCAAAATACCTATTATATTTCTTTTATGCATTTTATTTTGTTAAACCCTAAAAGAAAAACACACCGAAACCCTAAAAATACAAAGAGGCGGCATCAAGAATTTTTCAAGGGCTAGGACCATTTTTCTAAGGTGTTTTGGAGATCAAGGAAGGTGGGAAAAATAGTGGGAAGATCGTGGATTGCTTGGTTCGATCGTGGTAATTGTTTTGGTTCGAATAAACACAACCGGGTACAATAAATTCATCAAATCATCAAGGATCATCAAGGGTATTTTTGTATCTCATTTTTCATCATTCTAATCCATAATATAAGTAGGAAAAATATCCATGCATGTTATATTGATCATATGAATTAAAACAAATTAGAAACCCTAATTTCGAAATAATTATGAAATCGGCCCAATAATATTTGTACACTTGATTTTATATTTTTCTAAGGTTGTATATATCATATGTAACTCAGATAAATTGTTGGAAAAATTTAGAAGAGATTCGAAAATTTAATTGGGGATTATCTTTGTTTGCCGAATTGCGAAATAAGGGGAAAAGGAAAGAAAAAGGTTTAAACAAATTAGGGTTAGGGTTTTGCTAATTTTTCCAGGTTCATTTAATGCTAATGATTGGGTAATAATTGTGTTTGTGGTTGGGAAAAATCAAATTAGGGTTTTGTGGATTTATTAGTTAGCCGATTTAGATTTTAAAATATAAGGGGGTGATTTGTAATTTCTGAAACTATGAGGTCTGTTTTAAACATGTTATTATACTTATTATAATCTGTATAAAATAAGTTGGGGGTATAAAATGTCATATTGATATTATTTTGGATTAAAATGGTTAATTACATATAATAAGTAATTAGAAATTAATTAATTAAAATAGAGGGACTGAAATTGTAAATTCTGAAAAGTGGAAGGTTTGGTTAGTATTTAATGTATAAAGTATGAATTTGTCATATTTGAATCTATAAGGACTTGTTTTGTAATTATGGATAATTAAAGATATTGTTTAAATAATTAATAAACAAAAAGGGCTAAATATGTAAATTGTGTAAATTAAGGGTTTGACTTGTAAATACAGAAAATGGAAGGTATAATCTGAATAAAATGTGAAACTTTGATATTTACACTTTTAACCTTGAAAATTGTTGATTTTGTATATTAAACCCTAAAATATGGAAAGTTGTCATATTTAACCCTAAACTTGTAAGGTTGACATGTTAAGTCCCTAAACTATTCAAAATACTTAATAGAATCTCAAATGATGAATATTACTAATTTTGGAAACTTACTAAAAATGGAAAGTTACTAAAAATGGAAAGTTACTAAAAATGGAAAGTTACTAAAAATGGAAAGTTACTAAAAATAGAAAGTATAACTTAAATGAATGGTTTGTAATTCGAATTCATCATTTCTTTAGGTTCGGTCAAGAGGGAGTGATTTTGATATTCCTGTGGTGTTTTCTTTGATTATTGCTTTGCTTCGGAATAAGGTACAGATATTCTGACCTTATCGTTAAGGTTTCTCATGACATATTCCTCTCTATCTTTGATTCGTTCCGTTATTCGTACAGATATTCTGACCTTATCATTAAGGTTTCTCATGACATATTCCTCTCTATCTTTGATTACTTATGTGATTTGCTACATTTGCTCTGAGCCTTTTATCTTGGCTTTCTATATGACTGTCATTATGTCCATTTGAACCCTGCTATGCTATCCCTTGATATTTGAACCTTTGATATTGAACCTTTGCTATGATCCCTTTGCAAATGAACTTTGAAATGACTTTTGCATTTGAACCCATTCAGTTTGAGAACCAAGCCACTATTTGTTTCCTAGCCATGAAGGTAACATGGCCGTGTCATTGATGCACCTTTGCATGACTCCATGTGTGAGTGAGTGATTTTCCTCATACCGTCCCCCATTTGATATTAACGCGCATTATGAAGATTATTATTTGTATAAAGGGCGTATGGATGCATCCTAGATTTGTTTTTTTGTATTACGATGAGATAATGACATTATGAAATTTGAATATTTGGTGACTGATGTTTGGGTGCAATCCACGTTCCTTTTTTTCACAAATTGGGAAGCTCGCTACTCCCATGGTAACTATGATACGATTAGTTTGGGCTTGGTTAATTGACTTGATTCGACTTTCTGATTCATCTATCTACATCTAGAATTGAATTTCTGATTTGTCTTACCTTATATTTGTATCCCTTTGATCATGTATTGTGATATCCTTTGTACCTTGTATCGTATCCTTTGATTTCCGTTATCTTTTGCTTTCGATTATATATATCTGTTTTTACACTGGGCTTTGTAAGCTCAGCTGCACTTTCTTTCCTCGGCAGGTATCTAACTATGAGCTAGGGGGGGGGGTTGCTTCAGGCTATGAGTGCTGAGTGTGGACTTACCCTAGAGATATTGTTTTGATATATGAATTGTTTCTTTGCAAGACAATTGTTTATTTCGTTTTGATATGTCTATCCTCTGAGAACTATGTACCTAATTCGTGTTTGACTTATTTCCTTATGATTATTTATTAAGACTTCGCTGTTTATGCTTGTGGTAATGATTAGTATCCTTTGATGTCACACCATATTTGTAATACTTCTACCCTTTTTTGGGTCGGGCGTACTCATAGTTAAGTTAGTACCCAAGGCCTTCTGAAGTGACCTCCAGAAATATGATGCAAACCTAGGGTCAGGATCACAAATAATTAAGACAGGGATTTCCATGCCTCGTAACCACTTTCTCGAGGTACATTTTGCCAGTTTCTCCAGGGGATCAGTTTCCCTCATTGGTACAAAGATTGCGGACTTGGTAAGTCGGTCGACAATTACCCAAATGGTGTCATATCCTTGCGACAACCTAGGAAGCTTTGTGACAAAATCTATTGTGATATTGTCCCACTTCCATTGAGGTATTTCGGGTTGTACCAGCAACCCTGATGGCCTTTGGGGTTCGGTCTTGACCTTAGCACAGGTCAAACACTTGCTAACATAGGTGGCGATGTCGGCCTTCATATTGGGCCACCAATATAGCTTCTTCATGTCTTGATACATCTTGTCAGAACCCGGATGAATAGAGTATTTTGATTTGTGGGACTCGTGCATGATCACGGTCCTTAAATCTCCATAACATGGCAACCAGCTCCTGTCATTAGAGCCTAAAGTTCCATTCGCACGGGGTTCTAACTTTTCCATTCTAAATTTCTTCGGATCTTTAGAATTTTCAACCAACATACCTCCAACATCTTCGTTCTTGATGTTCTTTGGGTTCCGTGCTTCAGTCTGAGCATCCAAGATTCGTTTGGGAAGATCCAAGCTAATAGTCATGACTAAGGCTCGAACTCTTAACGGTTGATCTCGTTCCTTCCTGCTCAGAGCGTCAGCAACAACATTTGCCTTTCCCGGGTGATAACGAATCTCGCAATCGTAGTCACTGAGCAACTCTAACCAACGACGTTGCCTCATGTTCAACTCTTTCTAATTAAGAATATGTTGTAGACTCTTATGATCAGTGAACACCGTACACTTGGTTCCGTATAGGTAGTGCCTCCAAATCCTTAGAGCAAGCACTACTGCTCCAAGTTCCAAATCATGAGTCGTATAGTTCTTATCATGAATCTTTAGTTGGCGTGATGCATAAGCAATCACCTTTTCTCTTTGTATCAACACAGCGCCCAAACCCTTCTTTGAAGCATCGCTGTATACGATGAAGTCTTCGCTTCCTTCTGGTAAAGCCAGAATTGGCGCACTACACAACTTCTGCTTAATCAGTTGAAACGTTGTTTCTTGTTTGTCACCCCACTCAAACTTGACCTTCTTCTGAGTAAGTTTGGTCATTGGTTTGGCGATCTTCGAAAATCCTTCCATGAATCTCCGGTAATACCCAGCAAGACCTAAAAATTGACGAATCTCCGTTGGTGACTTAGGAGATGCCCAATCTTTAATGGATTCGATCTTGGCGGGATCCACGTGAATGCCTTTACTATCAATCACGTAACCTAGGAACTGTACTTTAGGAATCCAAAATTCACACTTGGAAAAACTTGGTATACAACTCCTCCTTCTTAAGAAACTCTAAGATTAGCTTAAGGTGCTCTTCATGTTCTTGCTTGTTCTTTGAATATATTAGAATATCGTCAATAAAGAAAATCACGAATTTTTCCAGATATGGTTTGCACACCCGATTCATAAGGTCCATGAATACGGCAGGTGCGTTCGTCAAACTCAAATGCATAACTTGAAATTCATAATTACGTAACGGAGTTCTGAAAAGCGGTCTTCAGAATTGTCTTCTTCTTGAACCCTCAGTTGTGAATACTTGACTTATGTCGATTTACGAGTAGACAACTCTAGCCCTTGAAGCCTGTCAAATAATCATCAATTCTTGGAAGAGTGACGTTCTTACCGTTAGTTTATTCAAATTCCCATAATCAATGCACATCCCCGAATGATTCGTCCTTCTTCTTGACAATACAAACCGGAGCTTGCCAAGTGAGGACTGGTCTATAAAGCCTGTTAGAGTAACTCTTTGCAGTTGCCCGACAACTCTTTCATTTCGGATAGGCGCCAATCGATTAAGGTCCCGTGCTACGGTGCAGCACAGGTACCAAATCAATTTTGAAACTCATTTCTCGAGTCGAGGAAGACCGGCTAGGCCCAGGGAATACATCGGCAACCCGGACAATGGGAACATCCTCAAGTCGCTTCTCCACAGACTTGTCTTCCAGACTTATTCGTAGTAACATTGCAAAAAGATAGGACATCCTTTTAGCAATATATTTCAGAGTTTGGAGCATGAGATGATGTTTAATCGTGTCTCATTACCCCGGTTACTCCCGTCGCCATGAACGATTAGAGTTTCATTTCCCCAAGGGATGCGAACAATCTTCTCGGCACATACAATGATCTCTTGGTACATTGCCAACCAATCCATACCAATTATAACGTCAAAACTACCAAGTTCTACGGGCATTAAGTTTATGTTGAATGGGTGATTTAGTAAATTCTCTAATGGCGAGCAAATTTGATAGTCGATTGTCTTAAGGAGACTAATGTTGTGTCTCGGATTCTCGGCTTAGGATTTGATACAAGACTATGCCAACTTTATAGTTCGATGGAGTGAAGGTCTGCTTAGTTGCTATGGTTACTAATTTGATTTCCAAAAGTAAACACGTTTTATGAATTCGCACACAAAACATGATATATGTAGAAAATTGTTTTCTTGTCAAGAAGTTTTAAGGCGACTACTCTGAGCATGGCATGGTACTTTCCTGAATTATACATAGTTGATCAGGCCATGTATAATTGAGGACTAACGATGCCGTACTTATTTTCGTCAAAATGGTGTTATAATCTGACTTGCACAATAGAAGGTTAAAGTAAAGTCGACAATATTTTCACAACAGATTGATTTGATAGATAATATGAGATCATTCGCACAATACAACGGAAATTTAAGAGAAATACAACGAGAATTCCTAAGGAGATAAAGTCTAAGATAGTTCCAACTTAAGTTTTACTAGGTAATAGGTCTCCCATTAGATGTTGATGTTAGACGTCGTGGCACTAGAGTCTCCACGAGCTTTTCCCTTCCAATACTTGTCCACACGGTTCTGAAGCTTCACTATTGGACAATCCCTTTTGTAATGTCCTAGCTCTCCACACTCATAACAGGTGACTTCAGCTTTCAGTTTTGCCATTGAGGGCCTTGGTTTTGCCTTCGGGCCTGAGATCCTACAATCTTTTGCTTGGTGACCCCTCCACTTGCAATTGTCACACCTTGCCGCACACAGGCCAATGTGGTGAAACTTGCACTTGTTACATAGAGGTAGGTTTCCAGCATATTCCTTCTTCCAATTCCCGCACATTATAGTGCACGGTCCATTGTGGTGGAATTTACACTTGTTGCATAGAGGTAGAGATCCAAGGTATTCCTTCTTGTTGTTTGGCCCAACAGAGTGTGCTCTAAACACCTTATGCTCTTTGTTTTGTTGTTGATTTGGGCTTCCATTTTGGTCACCTTCCCACTTCCTCTTGTTGCTAGCATTCCCTGCTACTTTGTTTTCTCGCTGTTTGGTTTGGTTTATTGACTCGTAGATAGCAATAGCCTCGATAGCATTAGCCACTCGCTGGGCTACAATCTGCTCAATTTCCTCGACACTCATCCCTTGATTAACAGCGGCCATTGTCCTTCAACTCACAAGGAAATATAATACCCGTTAGATTTCATACAATCATAACGTGACATGACATATACACAATAATTAAAGAGATACCACATCACATAGTGAAATATACAATCAACATGAGATCGACATGACATAATACATCCATTTCCATACATAAACTGGAAAAATATACATGATCTGAGTTGATACAAAATGATCCCTACCGCTAGGTTACAAAATGAAAATAAACCTAGAGCCCTACTAGCCGGGAGTTACCCGTAATACTTAGTAGGCTATACAACATAGCTAAACAAAAGACAAAAGATCTATACAAGATAGCTAATCCAAACAAAAGATCTATACCGCCTGCTAGCTGGGAGTAACCCATAAAAACTTAGCAGGCTATATAGTATAGCTACAATATGATAGAAAGGTAACCCTAGGCACTACTACCAGTGTCCTCTAAGGTGTCATCGCGTGCTCCAGCCTCCAAGGCCTGAATACGCATGATATGTCTCGTCGCGCGATCATCCGCATCCTGACGCTGCCACTCGAGGCGACGCGCCTGAGTCTCCAACACTGTAATCCGTGCCTCTAATGCCCTGCTGTAAGCCTCAGATCTAGCCAAGGCCTGACGGGTCTCAATACTCTCTTGCTCGTAAGCAAGTCTCTCTCTCCTCAATATCTCAATCTCAGCTCTCACAGCTGCACGATCCTTCTGGGCATCGTGATGTCGTGAGTAAAACTCTGAACTCTCTCTCCTGTGAACATCTGCCTGGTGACTGACCCTCAAGTTGACCACCTCTACGGCGGCCATCATCCTCCTCTCAGTATCTCGGACCCTGGTCTCCACAGTGTCTACAAAACTGTAATCGACCCTACGGGCCATAGTGGGTCCTGGCTGTCTCGCAGCAGCAGCAGCAGAACTCTCCCCAACCTCACACCTAGGTCTGGGAGTAGTAAGTAGTAGCCTCTTCCGAGGCGGCGTGTCAGCCTCGGGAATATCAGCTCTGCGGCTAGTGGATGGTGCAGGTAGTGGTATAGGTAATAATGGTGGCGTACCTGATGGAAGTAGTGGATGATAGGTGGATGGTGCTGCAGCTCTCATCTGAGCCATGGCTGCTCTAGTACGTGGGGGTCGGATAAGTGAGGGTAAAAAGGATGGTGGTGGTAGTGGAGGTGTAGGTGCAGAAGCAACCTCAGTAATGTATGTCTCTATAGGTGCCTCATCCTCAGCTGGCACTAAGTCCTCAGGGTGCTCAGGCTCAAGCTTGTACAACTGGTAACATATCCCACCCAGCTCCATAGGATCAGGTACATACTCTGGAGAACGTGGTGCCTGCTCCAGCAACTGTCGGGCAGCCTCCTCGTAAGGATCCTCAGATGGGATACTCCATGATCGTGCCTCAGAGTGAACAGAAGTATAGGTAACTGTGGAATCAGCTGACATGACTGCTGTGACCAGCAGAAATAACTTATATGAGTATATTATATAAGGCTCTTATTGTAATATACGTAATATATTATAAACACGTATATCAATTATGAATGCATCTAGTATAACTAACTAATGCAACAACTAGTGTGTGTGTGTCCCGTAAAAACCCCTTTTTATGAATGCAATGTTTGAAAACGGTTATAGTCCAGCAAAACATTTGACCTGGTTCTCTATAACCTTGGCTCTGGTACCAATCTGTAACACCCCCAAAAATGGGTCGCAGCGGAATAATGTATCCGGGAGCGTTACTTCATAATAACATTGCACAAGACATGAGAACGACCACTAATCGAGTCGTTTAAAAATGATACATTGGATTTAATAAAATGTTGATACAAAAGCGTCATGCTTTAACTTGTTCATCCTTAAAAATGTGAAGATTTGACTTCATAATAAATATCCCCAAATTGCAATACACTTGAATCTTTATAGCCATGTTTCCAAAAATATAGACCACCAATGTATCCTTGTACCTTGTAATCCTGAGAAAAACATGCTTAAAACGGTCAACATAAAGTTGGTGAATTCATAGGTTTATATTTGTATAAAACAGAACCGCAAGATTTCCCCCGTGATTATGCAACCTGTGCACTCGTCACAAAAATTGGCATTTCGTTTTCCTAAGCCCATGAAACTGAAGCTCGACATAAATGAATACCATATAAATGGCCTACATTGCCCATGATGATGTTCTAACCCAGAACATCCCTTGATCCGCCATGTTATACGTTCGTTCCCCAGTGATAGCTAATCACCCGAACGGGGGCGTCACCCCCAAATAGATCTATTTATAACACCCGCGCTCACCCTCCAGGTTGTTTACAGGTTCATTGGTTAGTAGTGGGCACATTGGGTTATTGCTACTTAGGCAAAACACGTAATCAATATAAATTATCCACTTGCGTCCATTTATAAAAACAAAGCATGTTCTCACCCCAAAATATATATAAAACCAGTAAAACATGGGGCTATGAACTCACCTCGAGCGAGTTAATCAATAATATACTTCACAAGTGAAAAATGCGTCACTAAACGCCTGAATGCAACCTAAACAATTATAGGCCGTATAAGTACTAAGTACCTTAATTAACTAACATCATATATAATTCTATATAGCTACATCACCATCTAATTGTGTTTGTGAAATAATATTTAAATCGCATTTGATAAATATTAATCATGTATTGGAACTTGTGAAATCGTATAAATAATGAAATCGCTTTTGTAAAATAATATTTATAAAGCTTAAAACATGTATAAATATTATTTAAGTGATTCTAAAATGTTCCGCAAAAATTTATTTTAAAAACGAACCAACACTATTCATGTCAGGAAATAGTGCAAATGTGTAGAAATGTCGTAACTTTCACGTTTTAAGCCCGTTTTGCGCGTTTCTTATGCCCATGTTTTCGTATTAGGACGACGTATCAAAATATGACATTTTTGATTTTCTTGCTCTCTGGTGAACAGTACTTTTTACTGTTCATGGGTTTTATAAAATTATTTTTATAAAATTAATCGCCGTAAACCCGTAAATGTCGTATTTTATTCGTTATAGCTCCGTTTTTAGTAATTCTTTCGAGCACGTTTTCGTAATTGAAAGTCCTATTTATTTATGAGGTTTACAAAACTATAGTTTTCTGTCATGAATAGTAACTTTTATAAAAATAGTTTTATAAAAGTATTTATTGTCGTAAACTCGCGAAATTCATAACTCTTTCGTTATTAATTGAAAAATTACGATTCTTATCATTTTGAAATCCTAAAAATATGTGTGATTTAATAAAAATATCAAACCTTCTGTTTGTATAAGTTTTATAACTTGTCTTTATAAAAGTTATTTTATAAACCCGTTTAATTAACGTATAACTCGTAATTAGCGTATCTTTTTCGTTATTAATCCGTTTTTCGAGTTTCTTACCTTTTTGGAATCGTCATGAGACGTAGTATTTAATAAAAATATAAAATAAATACTTTTATTTTCGAATTTAAACAGAATGTTTTGAATAAATTGATAAAATGTGCTTAAAACTTCATTTTAAGACTTTTTAGTTTCACCACTTTGTTACAAGTCTATTTCAATACTTATTATCACATGTGTTACATTCCTAGGGTCCTTAAGTCCATCATTGTCCAAAATATCCAAGAAATCAAGATTAACAAGTCATTAATATCACATGAAAGCCTAAATTTTCCTTAAATAACTTTTAACTACAAGTTTATACTTGAACTTTTTATACTTAAACCAAGAGTGTACAACACTTATAACCCCATTTTAACATGATATTACCATCAACATAACATGTGTATAAGTGTACAAAATCATAATCACAAGTAGAAATTCATTTTACATGTTTAAAGCATCCTAATGGTGATTTTGCTATAAAGAACTTATATACACATAAAATCATGGTTATGAAATGAGTAGGGTCTTAGATAACCTTAGTATGATGAGGTATGATGACCAACAAAAATCCAAACCCTTGCTTAGCTTATAACCCTAGCTTTTACAACCAAGAAAACCCTAACTTTTCCAAGAAAAATCCTAGCTTCCTTTCTTATTTAACCCTTGCAAATGCTTAACCAATGCTTCAAATCATCTTGAGGTATCTTAGATATGATGTGTGAGTGCTTGTAAATGTGGTATAAAAATTTGTATGGTTTGTGTGGGAGGGTGACTTTGAGCCGTGAGCTTCAAGAGAGACAAAGAGAGTGATAAGTTGATTTCTTTAAGTGTTAAGTGTTGTGTTGTGTTATCACTTGCATGCGTGTATTATATATGTAAAAGGTGGTCAAAGATAGCTAGGAAATGACCAAAGACTTGCATGTGGGAGGGCTTTTGGTCTTGGAACAAGATGAGGGAAACAAGGGTGATTAATGTTGGTGTTCTTATGTTTCCTAATGAAGACATCATCCCATGAATTTAAGGAGATGTGTTTACTAGCTAGATATCTTGGTGTAAAAGATAGAAAGTATTATTTTGTGTAAAAGAAAAGGTAATAAGAGTATACTTGCACTTTTTATTGAAAGTATGAGTTGTAACTTTTAATTCTATTGTATAACTTGGAAATTGTATGTCTTGCTTATTTCTTTTATATATGGAACGTCCCACTTCATAAGTGTGGGTAAAGTATTATAAATTTTGATCATCGAAAATACAAAAATAGGTATTGGTTGAAGCGTAGATTAATTTTGGTGGTTCCGGGAATGCCTAAACTTAATTTATCGCGAAATGTAAACACTTTACGTAACCGATAAAAATAAAATGAACAAAGTTAATAATTATCATCAAAATAATTACTTAATACTTGCTTGATGTAAACATTTAATTGTTTGACGCCCGTTTACATTGAACGCTAATTTTTAGCTTACGCGATTTAGCTTAACGTTTACGATTTAAAAGCGAACGCGTACAATACTAAAAGTACATAGTGAATTTATTGACGACATCAATGACCCTAAAACACGGGGTGTACACAAGATATGTGCTTATGACTGCTATGTGAATATTATTTGATGCATGATTGTTTGGATCGGATGGGTACGCTTACCCAGTGTTTGTGAGATTATTGGATCGGATGGGTACGCCTACCCAGTATTTGTATGATTATTAGAATCGGATGGGTACGCCTACCCAGGTTTGTCTGTGGTCCTGCCCTAAATTTAGTGCTCTAGCTGGTAGGCCCTTTTGGTGCGTAAGTGACATATGATTATTGATTAGCGGTGATGCTAAGGTTGTTTGCATATATTCACTGTCATATAGCACTATTGTCCACTGTTGAAATATTGGCACAACTTTTGGAGTTTATGTCAAACCAACGGAGCCTGCACCACATTTGTTGACGTTTCTCGAGTATCAATTTCATAGTGAAGTTAAAGAAGAATAGTTTTGGTATTGTGAAAGCAGAAATTAGAAGTAAACCGTTGGATTTTTATTTGAAGTCTTGCTTGCTTGTAGTTTGATTCTAGTATTTGGATGTTTTGGATTAAGTTTGGATTATGGACCCCTGTGAGGGTATTTGAATAATTGTAAGAGATTTGAAATATTGGCACAGCTTTTGGGTTTAAGGTCAAACCTACGAGCTCACCAACATTATTGTTGACGTTTTCGAGTATCATTTTCAGGTGAAGTAAAAGAGGAATAGTTGGTGATTTATATGGTAGCAGACTTAGAAGTATCCTGAGTGGATTTTCATATGAAGTCTTGCTTGCTTATTTTATTTGGCTTTAGTATTTGGAAGTTTTGGTTTAAGTTTGGATTTTGGACCCCTGTGTGGGCTTATGAATAATTGTAAGAGATTGTGGATTTTGATAGTGATTTGGGACATCACTCGAGGTTGTTCGAGGTTGATGGTCTTCATAACACTTGAAGTTTATGCATTGTAGTTTTCTCTATTTTGTATCTTGTGTTATGATTGATCATTATGTTGCATTCCCAAGTTTTCGCCATTGTCGGGGTGTGACATATTGGTAATCAGAGCCAAGGTTATAGAGAACTAGGTGGATTGGCCTAGACTATAACCTAAGATCCGTTGTTTAGTTGCGTATAGGATCTATGTGCGTGGTGTTCCGCTTTTGTTTGCTTTCGCGTGTTCGCGGTTTGGTGCTTTAGTTATGTCAGTCATTGAAATGTGTGAGCTCAATATTGAATATGACTGGGAAAGGATGCGAATATAAGTACGGTGGCCAACGTAGTTATAAGCGTATCATAACTCACTCATACTTAGTAATGTTGTTCACACAAATCGATGTTGACACCGTAGGGTGGTATTATGTGTATATATGTATATATAGTATGATATTATATATATATATACAAGTCTTCTGGCCTACCTAGCGTTGCCCATGTTCTCCCTCGTATAGATAATGCCGCCAAGGATGAGGACCCAAAGTGCTGGCCGGCCTGCTGCCAAATCACTAGGAGGGGGAACGAGTATACGGGTTGGTAGAGGTGGAAGGGGTAGAAGACCTAGGGAATGTAATGATGAGCATGTTGATAATTTGAATGGTAAAGGAAATGACCAGGGTTTGAGAGCTAATGGGGGCGTAAAGGGAATCATTGGGAATGTAGAGGGAGTCAATGAGGGGTGTAGGAGGAGCACCCGATTTTTCGACGATCATTTCCCAGCAATTGCAGAACCTCTTACCCGCCATGCTAGCTCCGGTTGGTAACCAAGGAAATGTTGGAAATCAAAGTGGCAATGTGGATAATAAGAATGTTCAGGAGAATGTTGGGAATGTGACTGTAAATGGAAACTGGGTAGGTTGTTCATATAAGGAGTTCTTAGCTTGTAACCCTAAGGAATATGATGGTAAAGGAGGTGCCGTAGTTCTTACTCGTTAGATTGAGAAAATGGAGTCTATGCATGATATGAGTGGTTGTAGTATTGACCAAAAAGTGAAATACACTGCTGGTTCATTTGTGGGTTATGCTTTAATGTGGGGGAACTCTCATATCCGCACGCTAAGCAGAGAAGTTGTTGTTAGTATGTCATGGAATGACTTTAAGTTTATGATGATACAAGAGTTTTGTCCTAGTCATGAGATGCAAAAGTTGGAATCTAAGTTGTGGAATCATGCCATGGTCGGGGCTGGCCATGCTGCGTATACTAATAGGTTTCATGAGTTGGCTAGGTTAGTTCCATATTTGGTAACTCCAGAAAGTAGGATGATTGAGAGGTATGTGTATGGCCTTGCTTCACAGATCCGTAGGATAATGGCAGCAACGGAGCCAAAGACTATACAGGAGGCTGTGCAGATTTCTGGTGCACTGACCGATGAGGCTGTGAGAAATGGATCAACTAAGAAAGTTGAGAAAATAGGAAATGTGGGGGAACCTAGCAAGGATAAGAATGGTAGGGATGATAATAAGAGGACTAGGACTGGGAATGCTTTTGCTACTACCGCAAACCCTATAGGAAGAGAGAATACGGGTACTTAGCCCAAGTGTACCACCTGCAACTCCTACCATGCACCCGGAGGGCCTCGTCGCACATGCTTCAACTATAACCGCCCAGGTCATTTGGCAAAGGATTGTAAAGGCGTGCCGAGGAATATGAATCTTGTCAATGCTAGAAACCCAACTGTTAGGGCATGTTCATGAGTTGGCTAGTGTTGGGACTTAAAAGACTTCAAGGATTCTTAGAGTTACTACTGCTCAGGTACATAATGGAAATTATGCTAAGTAGTTAGTAATGGTAGTATAAAGTTACCACTGCTAGTTACTACTGTTAGTATAATTTAGTACTGTTAGTATAAAGTTGCTGCTGTTAGTTGAAGTTAAGACTGCTCAGAGTTGAAGACTGAAATATAAGCTAAGTAGTTAGTGCTGCTAGTAGTAATGTTAAGACTTCTAGTACATGTTACTACTGTGAGTATATATTAGTACTGCTAGTACAAATGTTACTATTGCTTATGTTTATTAGTACCGCTGGTGAAAAAGTTTATGCTGCTGAATTACAACTGCTAGAAGACTTACTGCTGTCAAAAGGATAAAGACGGTTTAATGAGATAAAGATTGTTTGGAGAACAAGAATACTTGTGAAGATAAGTATTGAGATATTTTTGTACAAGATATGTATAATGTATTTATTTAAGAGATTACGTTTATGTTTAGAAAAGACTATGATATCTTAGAAATGTATTGTAAGCAGACTAGGACTCCTTAGTCTATAAAAGGAGGACCGAGGGCATTAGTTGAGATATCAAGTTCATAAGTTTACGAGTTTTCATAGTTGTCAAGTCGATTTAGAAAAGCTTCAAGGTTGTAAACCCTAGTACTAGTGAAGAGTACTCGTATTATTGATCTAATAATATTGAAGCGTTTGGTTATATCTTTGTTCATTCACGATTACTGTTTTATTCATAATACTTCTAGGTATAAAGATATAGATTCCGCATACACTTTAGTATACATACAAAGTTTCTACAACAAGTTCTTTTGGATTTATCCAAGGTAATTTAACCTTAGACAACGTAAGGAATTGATCAAGGATTGGGATCAACAGCTAGGTTAGTTCCACATTTGGTAACTCTAGAGAGTAGGATGATCGAGAGGTATATGTATGGCCTTGCTTCACAAATCCGTGGGATGGTGATAGCAATGGAGCCAAAGATTATACAGAAGGCTATGCAGATTTCTGGTGCACTGACCGATGGGGCTGTGAGAAATGGATCAATTAAGAAGGTTGAGAAAAGAGGAAATGTAGGGGAACCTAATAAGGATAGGGGGTGGTTGGGATGGTAATAAGAGGACTAGGACTAGGAATACTTTTGCTACTACTGTAAACCCTATAGGAAGAGAGAATATGGGTACTTGGCCCAAGTGTACCATTTGCAACTCCTACCATGCACCCGAAGGGCCTTGTCACAGATGCTTCAACTGTAACCGCCCAGGTCATTTGGCAAAGGATTGTAGAGGCGTGCCGAGGAATGTGAATCCTGTCAATGCTAGAAACACAATTGTTAAGGCATGTTATGAGTGTGGAAGTACCGACCATGTCAGGTCAGCTTGTCCTAGAATGAACAGGGCGCAAGGACCGGAAGAAAATCGTCCAAACCAAGTTGCTGCTAATAACGGGGGCCAGGGTCGTAGAAACCAAGGGAACCAGACTAGGGGTAGGGCATTCATGTTGGGAGCAGAGGAAGCTCGCCAGGATCCGAACATTGTGACAGGTACGTTTACTTTGAACAATCATTTTGCCACTACCTTATTTGACTCAGGTGCCGACTATAGTTTTGTTTCCAGTACTTTTATACCTCTGTTAGACATAGAGCCCAGCCATTTAGGTTTCAGATATGAGATTGATATAGCTAGCAGGCAGCTAGTAGAAATTGATAAGGTTATTAAAGGTTGCAAACTAGAAATCGAGGGTCATGTCTTTGACATCGATTTGATACCTTTTGGGCATGGGAGTTTTGATGTGATTATAGGTATGGACTGGTTGTCTAATTATAAGGCCGAATCAATTTGTCATGAGAAGGTAGTGAGGATACCACTACCAGATGGCAAGGTGCATAGAGTATTAGGAGAAAGACCAGAAGAGAAAGCAAGACTCTTGATGAGTGCTAAGGCTAATGAAAAGAATCAAGAAGAGATTGTTGTGGTTAGAGATTTTCCTAAGGTATTTCTGGATGACCTATCTGCATTACCGCCTATTCGGGAAATTTAGTTTCGAATTGAGTTAATCCCTGGAGCAACGCCGATAGCAAAGTCTCCTTATCGTTTGACACCTTCTAAACTGGAGGAGTTGTCGGGACAACTCAAGGAACTCCAAGACAAAAGTTTCATTCGACTAAGTTCATCGCCTTAAGGAGCGCCGATATTGTTCGTTAAGAAAAAATATGGTTCTTTTAGAATGTGTATTGACTATAGAGAATTGAACAAGTTGACTGTTAAGAATCGTGATCCAATTCCTAGAATTGATGATCTATTTGATCAACTGCAAGGGTCGTAGTTTTTCTCGAAGATAGATCTTAGGTCTGGATACCATCAGTTGAGAGTGCATGAGGATGACATTCCAAAGACTACATTTAAAACCTATTATGGACATTTCGAGTTCACAGTAATGCCCTTTGGTCTGACTAACGCACCAACGGTATTTATGGATTTGAGGAATAGAGTTTGTAGGCCTTATCTTGATAAGTTTGTGATAGTGTTTATAGACGATATCTTAATCTACTCTAAAAGGAGAAACTATATGCTAAGTTTGCTATGTGTGAATTTTGGCTAAGAGAAGTACAGCTTGTTGGGCATGTGATAAATGGTAATGGGATTTATGTAGACCCTAGTAAGATTGAAGCTGTTAAGAATTGGAAAGCCCCTAGAACTCCGACTGAGATTCGTTCATTCTTAGGATTGGCTGGGTATTACTGTTGGTTCATTGAGAACTTTTCTAAGATAGCTAAGTCTCTTACTATCTTAACTCAGAAGTGTAAGACTTTTGATTAGGGTGAGGAACAAGAACTGACATTTCAAACCTTGAAGGATAAGTTGTGTAATGCGCCTGTTCTAGCTCTCCCCGATGGTCCAGAAGACTTTGTGGTATATTATGATGCGTCCTGGATAGGACTAGGCTGTGTGTTAATGCAAAGAGATAAGGTGATAGCCTATGCATCTAGGCAGTTGAAAATTCATGAGAAGAATTATACATCCCATGATTTGGAATTGGGAGCGGTCGTGTTTGCACTTAAGTTCTGGAGACATTATCTGTATGGGACTAAGAGTGTCATCTATACGGATCATAAGAGTCTTCAGCATATCTTTAGTTAGAGAGAGTTGAATATGCGACAGTGTCGATGGATAGAGTTGTTTAGTTATTATGACTATGAAATTCGCTACCATCCTGGTAAGGCGAATGTGGTGGCTGATGCCCTAAGTAGAAAGGAAAGAGTAAAGCCTAAGAGAGAGTAGGAAATAAAGAGTAAAGCCTAAGAGAGTTAGAGCTATGAATTTGATCCTTCAGTCGAGTATCAAGGAAATTGATACTAGGCAGTCTCAGAAGGAATGCTGTAATAGTCTGCCATGAATTTAACAAAAATGATTGGATGGAACTTTGTACTACCTAGATCAAATATGGGTACCTTTAAAAGGTGAGGCAAGAACCTTGATAATGGATGAAGCCTATAAGTCAAAGTACTCTGTACACCCAGGAGCTGATAAGATGTATTATGATTTGAGAGATAGGTATTGGTGGGTCCCTAGGATGAAAAGGATATAGGTGAGTATGTTATTAAAGTGTTTGACTTGTATAAAGGTAAAGGCTAGAGGGCATCAAAGGCATCGGCTTGCTCTAACAACCTAAGAATTCCCGAATGAAATGGGAATGGATAGCTATGGATTTAGTGACTAAGTTAGCCTAGGACTAGTAGTGGGCATTGACCAATCTTGGTCATTGTGTACCCTATGACACAGTCTGGTCATATTTCTACCTATGCGTGAGGATTATAAGATAGAAAGATTGGCTAGATTGTATTTGAATGAGATAGTTTCTAGACATGGTGTGCCGATCTCGATTATATCGGATCGTGATAGTCATTTCACATCAAGGTTTTGGCAGTCAATGCAAGAGGCATTAGGGACTCGTTTAGACATGAGTACGGCTTATCACCCTCAAACCGATGGTCAGAGTGAGTGTAGTATTCAGACTTTGGAAGATATGCTTAGAGCATGCTTCCTGGACTTCGAAGGAAGTTGGGATGTTCATCTTCTATTTATTGAGTTTTAGTATAACAATAGTTATCATTCTAGTATGAGATGTGCTCTGTTTGAGGCATTGTATGGGAGAAAGTGTCGTTCTCTAATTATGTGGGCTGAGGTTGGAGAAGGTCAGTTGATAGGACCTAAGTTAATGCAAGAGACTACTGAGAAGATCTTGCAGATTAAGGATAAACTTAAGGTTGCGTGTGATCACCAGAAAAGTTATGCTAATAAGAGGAGGAAGCCTCTATAGTTTAGTGTAGGTGACTATGTCTTGCTCAAAGTGTCCCCTTGGAAAGGTGTTGTACGCTTTGGGAAGAAAGGGAAGTTAGCACCTAGATTTGTTAGACCTTTTGAGATTATTGAAAAGGTAGGCCTTGTGGCCTATCGGTTACATTTGCTTGAGGAATTAAACGGTGTTCTTGACACGTTCCACGTGTCAAACCTTAAGAAGTGTTTGGCTGATCCAATACTGCAAGTGCCTTTAGATGAGATTCGTGTTGATGCTAAGTTGAATTTTATAGAAGAGCTTGTGGAAATTTTCGAAAGAGAGTTTAAGAAGTTGAAGCGTAGTAGGATTGCCATCGTCAAGGTTTGGTGGAATTCGAAACGTGGCCTTGAATTCACGTAGGAACGTGAAGATCAAATGAAATTGAAGTACCCGCATTTGTTTAGTGATGTTAGTAGTTGAATTTCGGGGACAAAATTATTTCAAGGGGGTAGAATGTAACCTTTTCCCTTTTTGTGTTCTGAATATTTCATTTATAGTCCTTTGACTATTTGACTTTTGTCAGTTTATTTAGATTTTGTACCGTGTTGACGGTGGTGATTTTATAAGAATTATGATGAATTATGGTTTATTGTGATTAATAATCCCTTTTGGAAGGTATTATTGTGTTATTTGTATTTTGGGTGGTTTGACCCGTGAATTTTGAGAAATGCCAAAAAACGAGCCCGACACGTCCGTTAATGTCCAGATAAGTTTTAATTGGGTTTAAAGTGAAAATATGACAAGTAAATACTCTAAGTTATTGGAAAAGTGTTTTTAAAGTGAAAAGAAATGCTAATTAACTTTGGGGAATATTTTACGGTTGAGTTTTACGAGTTTTTAAGTGATCTCGACACGAAAAGAAAGACCCGAGACCCCATAGGATACCCATGGCCTGTTCTAGTCTCATAGGGGACAACATGGCAAGATTTTAGCAAGTGTGTCCATGGTTGGTACACTTAAAGTATCCTTATCCTCATTTGAAAAACACATAGTTCATTTTTACAAAAAAATCCTCTCCCTTCTCTCTTTGTTGGTTCTTCCGAACACCACACACACACATAATATATTTTTGAACTTTGATCAAGAAATCATGAAGACATAAATATTTGGGGTTGATTCTAGTGTTCGGGTATTCATTTAAACAACGTTTGAGTTGTCCGGTTCGTGTCAAAATCTACAAATTTGAACAATTTCTTGTAAGTTTTCAAATTTAAATTTCGTTTGTCCTTTTGGGTTTATTTTGATGCATAGATGTTAGTTATACAAGTTGATCGTTGTGAAAATTGATTTTTGGAAGCGAAACGGATATATAAAGGGGTGTTTGGTTCGTTGGATTTAAAAAGGGAAAAAGAGGTTTTTGTAGTTTTGATATTGTGGTCGTGATGGTTGAATAATATATGTTTCTAAATAGCTTATTTTTTTATAATAGCTTGTGTAGCTTATTTTTAAGCACTTATTGGCTTATTTTGGGCTTATAATGCCACGGCAAGGAGTAAAATCACAAGGGAAGTGATTTTGATTATTTTCGTTTTATGGCATATGTTTGTGGACTATTTTTGAGGCTTATGGTGGTAACCAAATGCGATATGTAGCTTATTAGCTTAATTATTGAGTGAAAATGATACTAAAATGCTAACATCCAGCCAGTTGTTGGGGGGTTGCGGATACTAGTGTTGAGGTTGCAGTTCCTGTGCAACCAGGACACAAGGGGAAAAGGAAATTCGTGGCTGTAGATGCAGGTGGGGCTTCCCATCCTCCCAAAAAATTGAGAGACCATCATGGGACCCCGGGTGGGACCTCCATAGGTGGTAAATCTTGTTCTGCGATAAGAGGTTACTTGCTGGAGCTGTGTTGAATGCTGAGGTTAGGGTAGCGGCCATTCCTACTTTACCTTTTGTAACAACCTTTGTATCCTCCATGTCGGAGCGTGAAACGTGAGATCATACTAACTCTGTGGTTGAACCCAACCTCCGTACTATCGGTGCTACACAAAGGTTTGTTATTTCTTCAGACTCCTCTTACTATTCCGGTCCTGCTATTGCGGAAGCTAAAATCGATTCTCTTGTCAAGTCCTTTGTTCCCTTTATGACGGCTGTTACTACTGTTACTTCAATGGTCGACCTTGCTGTGGTTGCTAAAGAGAAAACTGTTAAGCCCTCTTTGTTTATTCGAGTTACAATTATCCACAATCGACTAAACCAATAGGACACCAAAAATCTAAAAGGTGAAGTATGATTTCAAAAATCCTTATTGTAATCAGGTACTACAAAAACAGTATCCGACGCCTAAGATAACCAAACCATCCTACCTAAGATGCAAGATCATTAAACGTATTTATACATTACACAGCCCGCCCAACTTGACTCTACTATGGTAGTATTGTTAACAACTTGAAGTTGTATCTCTGGACAGACCTTAAAAATTTTTTATGGAACATCATTAGAGTAAAACACAGCAAGTAAGGATAGCATGAAAAAGGCATTAAGAAGAGCTACACGAACACAATCCTTTGGTGTTAGCCAAAAGTAAACCCCAGAAAACCAATGATTCCGTAGTGGTCATATTTTCTTGTTTAAGCATTCAAAGACACCAAACCATAATCCATCATATATTTCTTAGCAGCAAAAGAAATAACATCCAAAACTTACTAAAACAAAAGAGGTTTCGAAAAACATTAAATAAACGATGTCCACTAAGATAAAACTTTTCATTAAACAAAGATGACCTGAAGCTCATTCTTCATCATCTTTGTCAGCATCACCTCCGGCTGCCTTATTTGTAGCAGCCTTTTGGTTCTTTCACTTCACTCTACCAGGTCAGCCACCTCCGAAGGGGCTTATGAGTGAAAAGTCGATGTGTTTCTGTGAGTCAACTCACACCATGAATGATGGAGCATTCACCACTTTCCTTCCGTAACCACAATCATTTATAATTCCTTTTAATTCTAGAGTTATGGTGTTAACTATTGTGTTGGTGCCCTAAGGGCCTCTCGACAATTCGCCCCTTTTAGCCACTATCAATCACATAAGCACTTAGAAACATTTCTGTTAAATA